>JAXQQM020073736.1:0-255664 GCA_034641835.2 Pinus albicaulis | reverse complement strand
CTGATTTGGATTCTCTAAGACAAAGTTATTTCCAATCTCCCACAATGACCCAACTTTGGACTGGTTCAGTAGAGCGAACTTGTACGACTTGCCACGTGTCACTGTTTTGTTCTTTGTCTCTGAAATTTATATCCAAGAAACTGCAGGCTGTGTACTTGCGACCACTTTTGACGGCACTCCAATCCAATCTCCAGAGAGAGAGTTATTGAACTTTTCCCACGATCACCTCTTTGAGATGAAATTCAGGAGCCTGAAAAAGCACTACCTTCCACAGATCATATCTCCAAAAATGTTGCGAACCAAGCTCTGAAAGTTTTTGACAAATTTCCTCAGGATTTCAGCTTCCCACCATACGAATTTCAGATTCTGAACCTTCGTAGAAAAATTTTTATAGTGAAAATTCCACGATGACCTGTTTAGGAGCTTGAAAAAAGGCCTAACTTCCATAGATGATATCTCCAAAAATATTGCAAACCAAGCTCTGAAATTTTTAGACAATCTTCCTCAGGATTTCAGCTTCGCACCCTAAAAATTTCAGCTTCTGAAACTTCGTAGAAAAAAAGTTATAGCGAAAATTCCACAATGACCTGTTTGGAGCAACGAAACCCTAGAATCCCAAGCTCTGATACCAAATGTTGGAACTTCTAGTGAGCATAATTGTGCAATTACGCCTCGCTGTTCTTTCTTTAGAAGCTTTGTCATGACATTAGAGCTTATTATCCTTCCTGGCTTCCCCGCAATACCCCGTAATTCAACTTCCTTTCCTTCTGAAAAAAATTTCAAGAAAAGTTCTTGAAAATTAAAAGCTACGGTCCCCAAAGATTGTAACCATTGTACTCCTAGTACAACATCAGCACCTCCCATAGGAATGGCAAGCATTGGACTAGTCAATACATATTCCCCCATGGTTAGCTTGATATTATGGCATTTTCCGGAGCAATTTATAGTTCCTCCATTTGCAACCATCACTTGACATTCTGGTGCTGGGTATAGGAAACAATTTAATTCCTTGGCTACCTTACAATGAATAAAATTATGGGTGCTACGTGAATCAATCAACACTATTACCTTTTTCTTCTTGATTTGTCCTTCTATCTTGAGAGTTTGAGGAGTGGTAATTCCTGCCAGTGCATTACACGATATGGTCGGATTCATTTCTTCCTCTTCTAGGGCTGGTTCCTGGTGTATATCCTCTTCTTGTTCATTTCTTCTTCCTCTTCACAATCTATGTAAAATAATTTCTTCTCAGCACACTTATGACCTTTAGTGTATTTGCTATCACAACTGTAGCAAAGCCCTTTTGCTCTTTTTTCTTCCAATTGTTGTGGTGTCAACCTTGTAGGTTGTGGAAATCTAGGCGTAGCAACATTTCCTTCTTTATAGAATTGAGTGGTAGGATTCCTTGTCGCCATAATTTTACATTCAACTTTTCTTGCCAACCTGAATGCCTTCTCCAATGAATCAGGTTCCAAAACGCGAACTTCATGTTGGATGTTACCCTTTAAAGTGCCTAGGAAGAGATCAATCCTGTGTTCCTCTGTAAGATCAGTTACCCTTATATTCAATTTTTGGAAGTCCTCAATGTGCTGCCCCACTAAACCCTTTTTGTTTGAGATTTATCAATTGGGTAAAGAAGGTGTTGCTCTTTGTATCCTCATAATGTGCTATCATTTCCTCCGTAAAAATTGACCAAGTGACAATTTTTTTACGGGAGCAAAGCCATTGATACCATACAAATGCATTTTGTTCTAAATGTAAAGTTGCAATGCGTACCTTTTGCGTGTTTTGCACGTTATGGAGATCAAAATATTGCTCCATCTGTAGTATCCATGTTACAGGATCCTTTCCACCAAACTTCCTCATATCCATTTTTGGAATATGGTGGTTCTTCCCGCCAACCTTCGAGTTTATGAAATCATGATTAACATTTATTTTGTTCTCATCAGGAGGTTCTTCTCCTATATTTCCGCCATTAGGAATCATTTCTGGTTTTAAGCTTGTCATCAAGCCTTCCATGTATGCTTTTAGATCATTCTTCATGTCATCCATCTTAGCTTCCATGCCGACTTCCATGCCATCCATCTTAGCTTCCAAACCATTCATCTTAGCTTCCACGCCTTTCTTCAAACCATCCATCTTAGTTTCCACGCCTTTCTTCAATAATGTTGTTAGAGGTGCTGCTATTCTCCCATAATTCTTAACAAACTTGCGATAATACCCTGTTAACCCGAGAAATCCTTGCAACTGCTTTATGGTTGTGGGGACTTTCCATTCCTTAATGGCTTTAATTTTGTTAGGGTCTACCTTAACACCCTCGTGAGATACAATATGACCCGGATATTCCACTTCTTGTACTCCAAATAAACATTTGGATGTTTTTTCATATAATTGTTTCTCCTGCAATAGTTTGAGCACCCTGTCAACATGTTCAACATGATCCTTCCAAGACCTGCTATAGATTACTATATCATCAAAAAATACTAGCACAAATTTTCTAAGGAAGGGTTGAAAATGGAATTCATCAACCCTTGAAATGTAGAAGGTGCATTGGTAAGGCCAAAAGGCATGACCAAAAATTCATAATGACCCTCATGAGTTCCAAATGCTGTTTTTGGAATATCTTCAGTCTTCATTCTAATTTGATGATATCCTGAACGAAGATCCAACTTGGTAAAATAAATTGCTCCATGTAATTCATCCAATAATTCATCAATCACAGGAATGGGAAATTTGTCTTTAATGGTGAGCTTATTGAACTCCCTATAATCCGGACACATTCGCCATGATACATCCTTCTTGTGTACCAATACTACAGGAGCAGAGAAAGAACTTTGACTAGGTTGAATTATACCCGCCTCTAACATTTCTGCAATCATACGTTCAATTTAGCTCTTTTGGAAGTAAGGATATCTATAAGGCCTGATGTTTGGAGGAACACTTCCTGGAATCAAATGAATAGCATGATCATGATCACGAATAGGTGGGAGTCCTTTGGGAGTTTCAAACACCTTGGAATGATTGTCCAAGACTTGTTGGAGATCTGCAGAAATAGATGATTTTGATGTAGCCATTAATATTCCCCTGTCTCTTGTCGTTGTAATTTTCTGAAGAATTAACAGTGTTAGATGAGTTGGGCTCCCGGCTTGAAGAGCTCACACCCTCCTCTGGGGCATCCAAGCTGGAGAACTGATCTTTTGCTTCATTTTTCACAAGCCAAGTACATGATTTTGAGACATGGGTTATGTAGCTTTTAGGTTCAAAAGGCTGAACTTCGACGCTCTGCATAAGGTTATAGTTGGGCCATTCTGCCCTTCTACAGCTTGTCAGATTCAAATCATATTCAGATCCATGACCATAGTGCAGAAACTCATTAAATGATGGACTTTCACATTTTCTATCATTATCACAGATTAGAAATGATAGAAGCTTCTGATATTCATTACTGCAATCACCTTACTACATACTCTAGCCCATTTTTGTTGTGGTAAAAATAACCATTTCTTTGAATAACATGTTTGACCATTGAGACAAGGCATTGGCAAAATTGAAAAACTAGAGTGACTTCTCCAAAAAATTCACTGAGTTGTAGTAGGAAAGTCATCCCTTAACTGAGGGATGTGTTCCTATATTGGCTCTTATGAGTATTAACACGTTACAACCTAAAAAAAATATGGGCAGTGGCTTCAACTATAGAATCACTTCTTTCTGTGCATCAATCTAGTTATTGATCTCCTTTATCATTGCTCTGTAATGGGTCTTTCTGTAACCTAGTTTTGTCCCTTAGTAAGTATTAGATTAAGTTATGTGTAAATTACAATGTATGGTTATAATGATGAGAGTCAAGCTGTGTGAGCTTCAATAAATAACCCCATTTTTAAATGTTCTAACTATGCTAGTATGGATTCTTATTATGGAACTCAATGCGAAGGCCCAAATAGTGAATAGCCAGGCATGTAAAAAATGTAAATATACTTTTATTGAGGATGTGGCTGGCTTGCCACAGTGAACTCAAGCTATGTAAATGTTAATGTTGAAATATAATATATGATGGATGTCACTCAATATTGTATATCAAGTACATTTTGTAAGATTACATGAAAATTATACAGTTGGTAGTCACATACAAAATTCTCTATCACACTCAACTAAATCCCTGGGTTGCAAATATTCATCTGCATATCTATAGGTTTTCAGGTCCAAGTCGTAGCTTGCAAGTAATTAACATGATATAGTTTTCACATAACATTTGAAGCTAATCCTTAAAATGCTTCCTGTTTGGGATTAGCTTGTACCCTTGAGCTGGGTGAAAGATTATAGTGTTTCTCTACCTCACCCAAAGGCTTCCATGGGCATATGGAAATACCATTATCCAAATGGGCATAGACCATGATGGAAAACTATCCCTTGGGCTTTTGCCCCTTTCCGAATCCAAAAACTCATTATTGCAAACACCTTACTACATACTCTGCCCCATTGTAGTTGTGGTAAACATAACCATTTCTTTGAGTAACTCGAAATATAAAGGAAAATATCATTTAGGATAAATCTACCTAATCTAAATTAGGAGACAACCACCATTAAACTAGGTTATTCATCCTCAACCTATCAATCAAATCACTATTTTGTGGACACCCATTAACATGAAGATTTTGGTGTATTGAAATTTCACCATATCTGACAATGAAAATCAAAATAACATGTATTGGTGACTAAAATTCATTACCTTGATGTTGAACGAGTAGAGCACTGAAAGAGCAATGGTAGTAATATTCAAGTGTAAAATTGTCATATCAATATTCTCAAGAGGCAAGATGACTTTGAGAAGTTGTCCAGGCCTCTTTAGGGAGATAATATTGAGACTGGCATGTGTTTCAATCACAATCACCTCTACATCAGTGATTGCAGACTTGCTTGCTGCAGTGAGTTCATTGTGCTGATCCAAATTAGAGTTTTCCATGTCACATTTCAGTTATGTTCGATGTGAAGAATATGAAGTATACTGTGGAGAGAGGAAGAAACCATTGAAGGGACTGGCAGTTGATTTGGGACTCTGAGATCCTTCCAGTTCACATTGTTCTCTACCCTTTTGAGCTTGAGCTTGAAGAGACTGCAAGAGTTGTTTCGGTTCTTTCACAAATTCAATTGCACCTCAAATAATGGAGGCCTGATCCACCTGAACAAAAAAATATATGACCCAAATAAATCCCTGAGCCATACAATTCATATAAATTTATAGGAATAGGAATGTGAATACCATGGTGCGGAAGTTTTACCCTTTGGATGAAAGAGACTGAAATAAGGAAACCCAGGATGGTTAAATGCTCATTCATTTTCTTTCTCCTATTTCTCTCAACAACAATGTGAGTCATTCTTTGGCTCTCAACTTCTTCACTATTCTTGCAGAGCTTCGAATGCTTTCTCTCCCTAATTCGTTCACGGGTGGCGGTATTGCCAAGGTAACCATTAATATTCCCCTGTCTCTTGTCATTGTAATTTTCTGAAGAATTCACAGTATTAGATGAGTTGGGCTCCCGGCTTGAAGAGCTCACACCCTCCTCTGGGGCATCCAAGGTGGAGAACTGATCTTTTGCTTCAGTTTTCACAAGAGAAGTACATGATTCTGAGACATGGGTTATGCAGCTTTCATGTTCAAAAGGGTGAACTTCGACACCCTACATAAAGTTATAGTTGGGCCATTCTACCCTTCTACAGCTTCTCATATTCAAATCATATTCAGATCCATGACCACCGTGTAAAAACTCGTTAAAGGATGGACTTTCACATTTTCTATCATTATCACAGATTGGAAATTATAGAAGCTCCTGAAATTCATTGTTGCAATCACCTTACTACATAATCTGGCCCATTGTTTTTGTGGTAAACATAACCATTTCTTTGAATAACGTGTTTGGCCATTGAGACAAGGAATTGAAAAAATTGTAAAACTAGAGTGACTTCTCCAAAAACTTCACTGAGTTGCACTAGGAAAGTGATCCCTTAACTAAGGGATGTGTTCCTGTATTGGCTCTCATGAGTATTACCACGTTGCAACCTAAAAAAAATATGGGCAATGGCTTCAGCTAAAGAATCACTTCTTTCTATGCATCGATCTAGTTATTGATCTCCTTTATCACTGCTCTGTAATGGGTCTTTGTGTAATCACCTAGTTTTGGCCCTTGTTAAGTATTAGATTAAGTTATGTATAAATTTTCAATGCATGGTTAGAATGATGAGAGTCAAGCTGTGTGAGCTTCAATAAATTACCCCATTTTTAAATGTTCTAACTATGCTAGTATGGAGCTCAATGCAAAGGCCCAAATAGTGAATTTCTAGGCATGTAAAAAAGGTAAATATACTTTTATTGAGGATGTGGATGGCTTGCCATAGTGAACTCAATCTATGTAAATGTTAATGTTGAAATATAATATATGATGGATGTCACTCAATATTGTATATCAAGTACATTTTGTAAGATTACATGAAAATTATGTAGTTGATAGTCTCACACAAAATGCTCTATCACACTCAACTAAATCCATGGGTTTCAAATCTTCATCTGCATAACTATAGGTTGTTAGGTCCAAGTCATAGCTTGCAATTATTTAACATGATATAGTTTTCACATAACATCTGAAGATAAACCTTGAAATGCTAACTCATGTTATTTTTTCCTTTACAATTCTGCAATTCTTGTTTGGGATTAGCTTGTACCCTTGAGCTGGGTGAAAGAGTATAAAGTTTCTCTACCTCACCCAAAGGTTTCCGTGGGCATATGGCAATACCATTATCCAAATGGGCATAGACCATGATGGAACACTGTCCCTCAGGCTTTTGCCCCTTTCCGAATCCAAAAACTCATTATTGCAAGCACCTTACTACATACTCTACCCCATTGTAGTTGTGGTAAACATAACCATTTCTTTGAATAACTGAAAATAGAAAGGAAAATATCATTTAGGATACAACCACCATTAAACTAGGTTATTCATCCTCAACCTATCAATCAGACCACTATTTTGTGGATAGCCATTAACATGAAGATTATGGTGTATTGAAATTTCACCAATTAAAAACAATATAGTTAAAACCTTGGTAGGACAGTATAGTTAGAAGACATACATGTCCAAATGGTAAAACATGCACACACCATGTTGAATCCTTTGTTCAGTAGTATTTTTTTTTTCTCGGTAAAACTAATTCTATTTATAAAACATAAAAGTACAAAATTGCACCAGTCTCAGCTATGTGGGCCTGAGAACTGGGCTTGATGTCCATGCAATTACACAAACGATTGAGCTGCCCTAAATGGGAAACCAGCTCTTGAGAGTGATATTTTACTGCCCTTGAAAGGGAAACCGGTATACAGAGCATACATATTAAGTTACTAAAAGACTGAAAACTAAAAAAACATGTAGCTTGTTCAGCTGATGAAAGCAGCAAAACCCAAAATTTTCCAACGGATGTGTAAACCTGGACCATTAAGGGCTAAAGGAGTTCGTAATCATTGATTCAGAATTGGAGAGTCTGGTTCTTCCACTATTCTGCAACCATACTCGTCTTCTTCCTCTGCATTATCTTGAAGAGGGGCGCTATCTTTGCTGAAGATCCCTCCTGCACTTTGTCAATTTTAGAGATGGGTTTCCCAATGCCAAGGGGTGCATTAGGACCAGACACGTCACTAATAACCTATGAAGGCTGAGGGCGAGGCAGGATGTTGGCAAAGACGGGGACAGAAGCTTGGCCAAGACTAGCAAAACTTTCACAAACGGAAATGGTGACAAACGTAGTGAGGACAAGCTTGTCAAAGGTGCAGTTGAAGCGGAATTCTGCGCACTGAGAGGTCTGGCGGAGTGTCAGGCTAGCAGGATCATGCATAGTAGGGGTAGAGGTTGGAGGAGGGACAGGTGGGGGACGCAGCTCGGGCAGAACACAGTAAGAGCCTCCCGAATGCAAAAAAATGACGTCTCTGCCTTCTAGACTCCGAATGGAGGCCGCGACCATCATCTTCCGCAGAGGAGCCAGAGGTAGGACTAGGGGAAGAGCGAGGGCAGGGAGGGCGACCTCTGCTTTCCCCACGCCTACACCTCATCCGATGCCGAAGTTGTGGCATATCCTCAGGGCGAAGCGGGGGTTGCTGGAAGAAAGAGGCGTAGACAGAGGTTGAAGGAGACCACAGCAAATCTGTAGAATGGGAATTCAAACAAGTCATTAGAGAACAAAAACAACTGTGAGTGAAGTGGATACCTGGCAGAATTTCTAGACAGCTAAGAATGTTGCAGCAACGTCCAGTTTGCGTGTGCACACTCGGCTCTACACATCAACTGGACAAGCACTTCAAACGGGAGATGGTGAGCTGCAGAAAGCACAAGAACTGGCCGAATGCTCTCAAAAGAATGCCATTTCAACTATATCCGACGGAGAAAGATAGCGGAGTGGCGAGGCAGAATGGGTTAATGCAGTGTGGGCTGGAGAATTAACCGCGTGAGTAATGGAAATGCAATGATCCATATGTCTGCTGCATGCGAGCGCCCTCGGGACTCGCCATGGGACTGAAGTCCCATCACGCTTGTCTATCAACCGCATCCGGTGTAGATAGGTCCTTGTGCACCAGAATAGTGTAGTTCTGCAAGGAGACTTGTTCATGGATAGTGTTGAGAGGACCATGAACTACCGTGTTGACATTGTTTTCTCCTAGATTTTCTAGGAGATCAACAACTTTGTTACCCTCTCTTTTGACATGGGAGAAAGAGATTGCCTGATTATTTCTTAGCCAATTTCCAATTTGATTGATTCTAGCAGCTAGGAACCATCTTGAAGCAACCTTAGCCGAGTTTGTGCCTTGGAGGATCTGCTTTGCCAAGTTGATGAGAATCTGAGAGTCCCCTTCAATGATGGTGGGAGTGTAATTGTAGCACTGTATTAGACGTAGCCCTTGTAGAAGCCCTTCCATCTCCGCTGAGTTGTTGATGCCCAACCAATGGATCCATAATAAATAGCAAGGGCGTCCCCTTTGAAATCCATGAAGATGCCACCGAACCCAGCCTGACCTGTACTGCCTCTAGAGGCTCCATCGAAGTTTAGTTTGACAATACCAGGAGGCGGAAGGGTCCAGCACAAAGGAGAGTCAGGGGTGTGTCATTTGCTAGAGTTGGGGGCCTGCGAAATTTTAAATTTCCAGTTCTACCATAGAGCTATCTCTTTAGGCTATTTGGGAAATTCCTCTTCCTGCCAGGATTGAAGAGCCAGAGATTCGTAAAGATTGCTGGTGAGGTTTCTCCATATGATATCCAAAGGAGTGGATTGATTCTTAAATATAATCTTGTTTCTTTCCTTCCAGATAGACCACAGAAGGAGCCTAGGGATGAGTTGCCAAAGAGTGTTAAGGAGAATACTACTGTAAGGTTTCCTGGGCTAGCTACGAATGATGTCTGTTATATCCCCAATAGGTTTGATTTTTTGGCACCTGAAGCCGATCTTCTCCCAGAGAGTGTTGGCCAGAGTGCAAGAAATCATGAGGTGTTGAATCGTTTTGGTGCTATTATTAGAGTTGGGACATTGAGAAGGACCAATGAAACCTTTTTTGATCAAATTGTCCCAAGTAAGGATTCTTTTGTGACTGAGTAGCCAGAGAAAAGTGGAAACCTTAGGCGATGTACCTGGTGCCCATACAAGTTGCCAAAGTGAGTCACAGGGGAGAGGTATTGGGTGCATTAGAGAGTAGGCTTCCTTTTTAGTTAACATACCTCTTGTAGTGTACCCCCATCTAAGAGTGTCTCGATCCTCGGACCATTTGATTTTCCTGCGTTGGAGCTCTTCACTGAGGGCGTTCCAAGTGGATTCCTGTGCATGAGGAATTATGTGAGAAGGGTGCTTCCATTGTCTGAACTCCTTGGATTTTGCTGCCAGGAATTGACCCAAAATCTCGCTGTGTTACCATTGCATATTTTCCAAAAGTTGTGATGCTATATGAGTCCACAATGCAGCTTGGCAGCATTCCATATGAGCAAGCATGAGTTTCTTGGAGATAACCTTATCACGTCTTCAGGTGATCTGTTATTAGCATATTTGGCGGTCCATAATATGGCCCATGGCGTATGCGGATTTGAGAGCCATTTCCACCATATGCGGGCTCCCATGACCTCATTGCTGTGGGAAGGATTCCTAAGCCCAAGTCCTCCTGCTTCTTTCAGAGAGCATACTGTGTTCCAGTTGACTAAAGCCCACTTTCAGTTCTGACCAGCGGAGCCCCAGAGGAAATTGCATTGCAAAGTTTTGATCTGTTTGAGAACCCACTTCGGAGTGGCTAAAATGGAGAAGAGATAAAGGGGCATTTACTGCAGAACAAATTTGATGAGTGTAATTCTACTTGCCATGTTGAGAGCTCGAAAGGTCCAAGAAGAGAGTCGAGCTTCCATTTTTTCTAAGAGGATGTTCCAGGAGGAGTGCTTGATAGCAGAGTCGATGAGCAGTGCTCCAAGATATTTGGCAGGGAGGGAAGCGATGGAAAACCCCAGGATACAAGCGATTATAGCTTGGGTTTGGGGAGGAGTATTAAATAAGAAGACTTGGGATTTAGACTGATTTAAGGACATACCAGAAGCCTTGGAAAAAAGGGTTAGGATAGCTTTAAAGGAGGGATCTTCTTGGACAGAGGGGTGTCCAAAGAGCATGTTATCATCCACAAATTGCTGATGTGTAATGGAAGGGGAGCCATGAAGAGAAATTCCACGCAGATTGTGGGTGAGAACAACATGATGAATTAATCGACGAAGACCTTCAGCCATGAGAACAAAAATGAAGGGTGAAAGGGGGTCTCCTTGCCTAATGCCCCTGGAAGGGGTAAAAGGCTTGGAGGGGACGCCATTGATGAGGATAGAGAAAAAAGAGGAGGAAATGAGACTCAAGATCCATTTAATCGATGGCTGATCAAAGCTGAAGGCACTTAGAACCTGCTGGATGTAGCGCCAACATAATTTATCGAAGGCTTTAGAGAGGTCAATTTTTAGGAGCACACCTGCCTTCTTGCTGGCTTTTAAGGAGTGGATGACTTCATGAGTTAGAATGATGCCATCCAAGATTTGGTGCCCTTCTACGTAGCTGGTTTTCTCTGGCGAGATAAGAATCGGAAGAATAGGTTTGAGATGATTGGCTATTACTTTGGAGATGATCTTGTAGATAACATTGCAAAGGGCAATGGGTCGGTACTTCTCAGGGGTGCTAGGATGCTCTCCTTTCGGGACAAGGGCAATAAAAGTAGCATTGAGATAGGGGAGAAGCCAACGGGTTACTCTTGATTCTTCTACCAGTTTCCAGACTTCTGTTTTGATAAGATCCCAGAAGTGATGGAAGAAAGTGGTTGTGAAGCCGTCAGGACCAGGAGCTTTGTCAGCCTTCTATTGAGTCACTGTAAGTTCAACCTCCTGAAGGGATACTGGGCACATCAGCATTTGATTATGATCGGCCATCACCAGTTTTGGAATTAGCTGTGTGATCTTGTCAATGGCTGGTTGCCTATCTATGGGAGCTTCCTGCTGTATACCTTTGAAGTGATCTAGAAGCACCTTCTCAATATCCTCCTGTTCTCCTTGCTGATTGGTGATGTGATTAATGCCATTCTGCATTCTTCTTTGGATTGTGGATCTGTGGAAAAACTTTGTGTTTCTTTCTCCTTCTTTTAGCCAACAAATTCTTGAATTCTGTCTCCAAAGAATCTCCTCTTTTTTATGTCTTTCATCCAACTGCTTTTGAAGTTCCTGTTCTTTGGCGGCAAGGAATTCTATTCAGCCTTCTGTGGTAATTTTTTGTTGCAGCTCTACCATTTTTTGCTCGAGGGCCTTTTCCTCCTAAAAGATATTTCCATAAATAGAGTGGTTCCAATTTTTGATGTGGTGCTTAAGGAACTTGAGCTTCTGCTGAAACTGGTACATTTTCGAGCCTTTTTGTGGTATGAATTGCTTCCAAGTAGAGTGGACCAATACTTTAAAAGAAGGGTGGGTGAGCCAGAAGGCCTCGAATTTGAATGGTCTTTTTAAGCAGATGCCAGTGCTCTGCCACTGAAGCAATATAGGCCAGTGATCCAAACCTGCTATGGGAAGTATAGAAGCAGAGAGGTCCCCTCCTACATGAATTGCATTATCCGAGAGGAGAAATCGGTCCAGTTTTGAAGCGATCTGCCGCCCTCCTATCTGCTTGTTGTTCCATGTATAGATGCCATTTGAGAAAGGGATATCCATGAGCCAGCAATTATTGATAAATTCCTTGAAATGTGAGCATTCGGGTTCTAGTTGTGGTCTGCCTCCTGTTTTTTCTTCCAACTTGGTAATCATGTTGAAATCCCCTCCTAGAATCCATAGGGGATGCATTCTGTTGGAATTTAGAGCCTGCATGGTGTTCAGAAGCACGACTTTGCTTTCCAGATCCTGAGGGAAATATACATTTGATAGATGCCCATATATATTGGTGCCGAATGGATGAAAAGTGGCCTGGATGAGATTATGGGCCACATGAAAGTCGGATAGCATTATTGCTTTTGTATCCCAAGCAATGGCGAGTCCTCCGGAGAAGCCTAAGGCATCCACTGCTATTGATTGAAAACTATGCCAAGATTTGGATAAGATTGCTCCTAGTGCTTCACTGTTGCATTTGGTTTCTTGAAGAAAGAGGATTTGTGGTCTTTCTTTCTGAATCATGTTTTTGATCATTCTGTGTTTTCCAGGGCTGTTGAGCCCTCTGACGTTCCATGAGACAAGCGTCATGGCGTACTATTTGCAAGTGGTTTGTAAAACCTGGTTAACTTGGGGTAGCAACCCAAATCCGCCAAAATTTCCCCTATTGTGATGGTTCACTGCCAATCTGGCTTTCGGCCTCTTTTCTTCGACTCGTTTATGACTTTCAAGTTGTCCTAGTGACTGCCTGGTTGAATGCCCAGCTTTTTTTGCTGCTGAACTTTGGTTAGGACTACCTACAGAGTGTCAATTTTCCAGGGGTTGATTTTATCATTTCCTTTCTTCTGCAGGCATCCTCAAGTCCTAGAAGATCAAGTTCCCCTAGGTCAAGACTGTCAGCATCCTCTTCCATGAGACTTATCTGGGATCCTTCTGGTATTTCTTTGTGGACTGGAGTAGGGCTGGATTTTGGGTCATTGATCTCCATAATGATGGGATTCTAAGTTAACTGCTTTGAGGCTTTTGAGGAGAGGACAACAGATGGTTGTTGATTCTGCTCCTCATTTTCGGTCGGCAAGGGGTTGGATGGCTCAGAGAGGCTTGAGGGTTCAGAGGGTTTGAGAGAGGGGTCAGTGTTATCGTGATGGCCTTCAGAAGAAGGGTCAGAGTTGGAGAGAACAGAAAAGCTATTACTGGTAGACGGGGCATTGGCAGAGAGGTTAGGTTCTTTCCCAGCGGAGGAGGGTTTTTTGTTGTGCTTTCTTCTGGAGGGCACTTTGATGAAACCATCCGGTTCCGCCTTATCTCCAGCTTCTTTACCTAGAGATTGTGTACTGAGTGGGAAATATCTGAACATGTGTTCGTGAGCGTGGTATCTGTGACATGTAAATGGAACATGTTCATAATACAAAGGTTGGATCCATTCAAAGTCATTGGAATAAACTTACTACATCTGGCATCTCTTTGTCCAGTTGCATGAAGACGCAGATTATTGCATATGAAGTGTATCTTCGGAGTTTGGTCTCCTCTGCTATCCCCAAGTCCTCTGCCAATCTCCTGGAGTGAGTCTTCGTCCTAGTATTCAAGCGGTAGCGAGTATAAACGAATCGAGACAGGATCCTAGTTAAAATTTTCCTTGTCTGGGTTGAATATGTCTACCCATTTTCTGAGATATAGCGCAGCTGAGTTGAAAAAATAGGGCCCTCTATCCATGACCATGTTCCTGTCCTCAATACAGTTGAAAATTGTTGTGAAAAAGCCTTTCGGACCGAGCTGGAGGGTTACGTGACCCTTGGGCTTCCATTTGGAGGCAATCCATCCTTGCAATGCCTTTTCAGTAGGCCATAGGCCAATAAACTTCCCGATAAGAGCATGGTCCCTCATATATTGGATTTTGGCATTTATGTGATGGCTTGGCAAATCAATTTTGGGTCTTTCTGATGTAATGGGTTTGCATGTTGAGGAGGTGGCGACTACTGTGTCCTCCCATTTCTCTGAGGTCAGCTCTAGCATAGCCTCATTTTCCTATCCTTTGTCATTAGCTAAATGAGCTTGGTCAGATTTTTCTGTAGACGTGTCCTTGTCTGCAGGGGGAGGCCGCCCCCCCCCCCGATGTCGTTGTCATGAGTAAGATCATACCCCTAGCACAAGCTAGAAATGCGCTATCAGATCTGAGTGCTGCTGCAGAACAGTTAGGGTTTCAACGAAGTAGGGACAGAGCAAACCCTAGCCGTGGAGCGCATTCTTCCTCAATCCCTACTTCAAGAGATATTACTAATCCTCTCTCTATCAGTAGATGATTATTTTGTTCAGTAGTATTATCCAAACTGTTCACACCATTTATGTTAGCAGCAAGGTTACAAGCATAAATTCATTGTCCGAAGTCTAGCAATCACTTCCACCTATTTACTTGCATGCCTGGGTAGAATAAGGCCGCAAAAATTTGGATGGATGAAACTCTAGGAAATTACTCCTAGCAAGCTAAAAAGAAAATGGTGTTTGCACTAAATCTGTCTTAAGGCAGAGTGAAGAGAAGGATCCTATGAATTCTTTTATTAAAATAAATGAAAATGTAATTGACAAAATCCTACCTTCCTACCCTGATAATTATTGAAAACTTGCATTGTCATATTTTGTAGGACAAATTGGAAATAATTCTCTTACTCCATATTCGGATGCAGAGGATAAATTTGTTATGGAGGCCAAAAGTAAATTGGCATTCTCCTTAAGCTTTAAAATAACCAACAAATAGATCCAAGGTTGGTTGCAGAAGAAAGATAAGTAAATTGTGTCAATCAACTATAATCTATAAGAAATTTAAAGAACCAACTCAACCTATATATGAATCCAATCACATTCAATTATGCAATTATACAAAATCCACATACACATTCAATCTTACTCTGTCTCGTCCTGCACTGTCCTGCTCAATACCATCCCTTAAATTTATGCTGAACATCAAAATTTCAATAGAAAAATAACTTGAGGAAGCTTCCCAGTTGCATTTCTACCTATTCATATAGCCTCAAAGACATACAATGCATAACGATAGTTATATACTCACATAAAAGTAGTTAGGGGGTCATATTAAAAAAAAAAATTATTAAATAAGACGCTTATTTCCAAGCTTAGCAAGAGTTTATCTTACCAGCCCAATAGACTACTCAGTCTAAGGAGACACTGAATAATTCATTCATTTATCGACATATAAAGATCCTTCTTACAGTAAATATTCGAGAAAAATGACTGCAACATAAAAATGTGTTTTTGCATCATTTAAGAGAACTTTTATTGCTCAGCTAGTAGTGGTTCTTCAATAGTAATATTAATATGGAAATTAAAACTGGATGATGAAGTAGGAAGATGATCATGTCATATATCAAATGACGTGTTCTTCAAATCATCTAGATCATGTCTGAAGTTCCATACTCGTTAATCCCATGCCTGCTAGCTTCCATCAAAATCCTATGAGCTAGACAGTCAACACCTCATGGCCAAAGGGCAGGCGAGCTTCCCCTTGACATACCAGAGGACTGATCATATATTCACACTAAGGGCCACTGCGAAGAAGACTCGTCATCACCCTTTGAAATTTTATTGTTGCATTATAATGTTTCTCTACCTTACCCAAAGGTTGTTGTGGGAATATGGCAATACCATTATCCAAATAGGCATAGACCATGATGGAAAACTGTGCCTCGGTATTTTTCCCCTTTCAGAATCCAAAAACTCATTATTGCAGGCACCTTACTACATACTCTGCCCCATTGTACTTGTGGTAAACATAAACATTTCTTTGAATAACTCAAAATAGAAAGGAAAATATCATTTAGGAGACAACCACCTAATCTAAATTAGGAGACAACCATCATTAAACTAGGTTATTCATCATCAACCTATCAATCAGATCACTATTTTGTGGACACCCATTAACATGAAGATTGTGGTGTATTGAAATTTCACCATATCTGACAATGGAAATCAAAATAACATGTATTGGGGACTAAAATTCATTACCTTTCTAAATATCAAATTGTATTTTGTTATGACTTGCATAACATGGGGAAATTCTATAGTATTATAACACCTACTAAATAAAAACAACTTCAATAATTCATTTCAATATTTTTACATTTCCATATTTCAAAAAAAATATTGTTTTACAGATCCACGATATCTTCAACAAATTCTACCATAACTTTCTTTTCAAATATGAAATTGCAATGTCTATTACAAACATTATGCATTCTATATATATACATCTCCAATCACATTAGTATATATATATATATATATATATATATATATATAACGACACATCAAATTAATTACAGTTAATATCTTTCTAGCATCTTCCTTACGGCATTTCCTTTGCAACATTAGGTGCAATTGCTAGTTTTAGATTTACTGTTACCGTTTATATACATCGTGTTTTGCGATTCCTATAAATATTGTTTCCTTAACATGCTATTGTAATTTTCATTGTAAAAGTAAATTTTAAAACTAACAAATTTTGAGATTAACTCATGACTTCGTCAAAGGGTTGCAAGATATCATCTCCTTAGCGTCATAACATTAAATTAAATGTAATGGCCTTCAAAAGGTTTATGATATTTTATTGTAATGAACATTATTTGAAGTGGCGATGTTTTAATGGTTGATCTTGGTCTAATGTATGAAGAGCTACAAAAAATACCATTTTGTAAGAGTTATAAAAAATACCATTTTGTAATATTTATTCATATTGAGTTTCCATATTACATCTGAGAAATGTGCAAGATATCTCCTTTCTATCGGGTTATAAGGAGTAAATTCTCTAGAAAGAGTATCTTGATGCTAAGGACATTTTGTTTATGAATATTAATAGATATTTATTATTTTTAATTTAAATATTTTTATTATTGCTTAATAATTTTAAATTTTAATTTATAAATAAAATATTTATACATTTTCTATAAGTATATTTAAATTTTATGTGATTATAATTTTATCTTATAAATACAAATATAATATTGTGATAAATTATAAGAAATATTATGTATTTTTTTTTAGTATATGGTTTTTTGTTTGTAATTTAATTAAGCTCTAAGAAGTTTATGGAAAAATTCCCTCATATGCTATTCAGCATTCAATGTTAGATTATTGAAATTTTTTCAATTTGTCTAACAATTCAATTTATTCATCTCTATAATAACCAATAAATATATTTATAACCCATAAATATATTGCAAGTGTCACTTAATCAATTCATCCCTTCCCACTATTAAAATTCTTCAATGACCCTCGTCGCATTTCCTTTTAAAAGAAAACAACACAAGCTCATATGAGAATGAATCCATCTGAGATTTTGATCAGAATGAATCTGTCTCTGAGATTTTGATGAAAGGATTTTTGGGGCCATTACTTTAGGATTTATTTTGATGCCTGCCGACATCCACAACTGCGGAATTGTAGGTGAAAAATTTCCTTCATTATGCTCCTGCTCCTCATGTTCATTATGAATGCGGTTGCATCTGCGACTGAATAATAATCGACAACGATAAGGATTGATTAAATGATTTAATTGAATTAATTTATGTAGGTTGGTATTCAATTAGGAATTTTATTTTTTAGATTTTTAAACATCATCTATGGCTATTTCGATTTAGTTGATGGATTGGGAGAGCGCATCCCAGAAGGTGATGGATTTGTGTTGTTGCGATTCATGGAAACTTAAAAAAAAAATACTCAATGTTTTTAAAACCATTTACAATGTCGCCCTTGGTTTCAATTTGGATTACATTTATTTGGTTATATATATATATATATATATATATATAAGCTTCACAAACTGATATATATACAATATTTCAAATCAGTCAATGTACAAAGTGTTGAACCCTTAGTTAAACTAAGAGGGGGGGTGAATCAGTTTAACACATTCATGGACTTTTAAAACCTTCCTTTAAACTTATTTACATTTTCATTTCATGATCAACTTATTACATAATGTAATAGAAATCTTAATATGTGAGAAGGAAGTATTAAGTAGATTAGATACATCATATGAACACATAAACATCATGCACATAGACAGCAAATATAAGTGGAAACCCATAAGGGAGAAAACCACATATTATTATTGTTGTGATGCAAAGGAAAGCTCCAACTCCCTCTCACCACTGATTTTCTGTAGGCTCCAACCTACAGGAGGCTACTACCTCAATTCTGCGAGCTACAAATTGCAAGGAAGCTCCAACTCACATCTATTTCCTATAGGATACAACCTACAAGAGGCTCCTACCCCAGTTCTGCAAGCTACAACTTGCAAGGAAGCTCCAACTCCCATCTATTTTCTACAGGTTACAACCTAAAGGAGGCTCCTACCTCAGCCAACTACAACTGGACATCTATCAAGCTACAAGTTGATATGGAAGCACCAACTTCCTCACTGTACAATAAAATCATATGTTGATTTACCTAGATATCAGCTCTATTTTTCTCCTTCTTTACTGTTGTCCTTCCAGCCTTCAAATTTTCTTTATATCATCTTTGGATCTTCACAACTCCTCTCTCTGCTCCTTCTTCTTCTTACACTCTCTCACCTTATGCTGCTTTCTCTAACCTCATGTTGTTCTGTCTTATAATCTTCTGCTCTCTTACATTCTGCAGCTTTCTAAAATCTTCAGCTCTTTTCAATTCTGCTGCATACTAGCTCTCTCTCTCTATATATTTTTGTCACCTTCTGCACATGAATATCACCTTTTTTTTTACAGCTAACTTCATGGTTGTTTGCATTCTATAGGGAATATGAAGTGAATAGGTACAACTCTTTGCCTTCCACCTTCTCATTTCCTTGCTCAGTAGATTTAGGATGTTACAAAAATATATACAATCATTACAATATCAAATGGGAGTTTTGATTTGCCTACGGAGACTTTCCTTTGCATCACATACAATAAAATTAACTAATTCATTTACATTTATAGTTACAACAAATATATTTCACCCAATCCTTTCATCTCTTTTCTCGTTGTGCATTTGTCTTTTCTACTGCTGTCAGAGTTGTTTCGGTTCCTACTATTCTATTCACCATAGTTCTGCATAGCTGTCATTTTGGCCTAACTTGACCCAGCTATTTTGTTTCCAATGATGCCACCATATTCTCCTATTTCTGGACTCTGCCTCTTTTTCTCATGTCCACAGCGTTCAACCTTCACCGCTCTTCTAAACACTCGATTCTGCCCTTTTCTCTCTGTCGGGTCCTTACCCAAGCCTTTCTACCTGCGCTCATACTTTCTTCCATTATCAAGGAAGAACTTCTTTACTCTCCACACATAGTGTCGGGTCTTATTCTACCCGAGTCCTTCTGCCGTGTTCAACCTTTTCTTCATAAACTGTCATTGCCACATCAACCACTATTCTAGATGAGTGTCAGGTCTTATTACTCACCTGAGTCTATTCTTTCATTCAAGCTTTCCTTTTTGTACACATGAGTCAAATCTCTATTTAGATTTACTTCTTTGTAAACAGGCGTATCCACAGAGAACCCTGCATCTGAAATGCATTACAATGGAACTTCTGAATGAAATCGCATCCGACCTCCTTTATCGCATTTCGGCATTTTCGGCGTGGTTCTACGTTATATTTAGCTCTTCCATTCTCCGATGTGATTTCTTAACAAAAAAAAGGGTTTACATCTCGATTTGAAATCCTATGCAATTTAAATCTGAAACTACATTGCATCCACTTTCTATCACATTTCGGTATTTCAATCGTTCTTTGCTATATGGCTCCTTTTCTCTCCGATGCGATTTACAAAGAGAAAATCCATACTCCGAGACTTTAAATCTCTTAAGTAATACCTCTGAGCTGCATTTCTCCCGGCCCCTTTATCTCACTTCGGCAAGTAGGCCTTTCAACATTTTTTATGAGTGCTATCTCTTCTGAGCTTTGCGATCTGTGATATGCAATTGGGTCCCACAGGTAGACTTCAATTCCTTTAAATTTATCTTTGAAATATATCATGTCCGCTTCATTATCGGACTTTGTACTTCAACGTTTCAACGTGATTCTTGAGTGCTTATCCTCTTGAGCTTGAGGGTTGTGATATCCGATTGGGTCCCACAGGGGGTGCCACGTCACTGCCACGACATCTGGCACGTCATATTTTGTACTTCACAGTTCTCAATTTCGCATCGCCATGTCAGCTATCACATCACCATATCGACTATCGCAATATCGTTGTCACATTATCCATTGCTCTTGCTTCTGATTTGCAATCTAATTTCCACCGATGCAATCATCACCGTTGATCTGGCCAAATCTACAGTCCTCGTTGATGTTTGCCATTCAATTGTATTTCTACCCCACTTATCTTATGGTGAATCATATCCGTCCATTTCTTGCCTTTGTTGTTGCGATGTAATCGTGACCATCCAATAACCTCACTTGGAATTCTTCAAAGACTTCTTTGCCTTAGTCTATTTTCCATTTCTTTATGTTGTCCCACTCTATGACATCGGTTCCTCCATGCTGCTCCTCCTTGAGCTTTATTCAGTTTCTAAGTCTGCTGATCTCTCCTGAGCTTGTTCTTCTTTTCGATATTCAATCTGACTTGGGATTATTTCCCTTGCTGCATGCCTTAAACGTGTCGATCTCTCTTGAGCTAGTTTTCTTGCCTTTGCTCCTTTTCTTCCTTAACTGCTTCTTTGTTGCCTCTGTTTATTTATGTTGCCTTTTTTTCCTTTGGTGCCTTCTTAGCTGCGTTCAATGCCTCTGATATTTTTCCTTCGCTGTTACCTTTGTTGCCTCAGTTTCCTCTGCTCCTTATCTGTCTTGCTTCTTAGCTGCATTATTGCCTGACATGCTCCTTTGCCTTATTTCTTGTCCTTCTCTACTCATTTGCCTTAGTGATAGTTCAGGTGCTGCTCCTTTGTGCTCCTTTGCCATAAATGACAATATTTCCAACATTCTCACCCTTTGGAATTGATGGCAATACTCCAATACTTCCTCCAAGACTTCCTCCCCCTTCTCATTCTGAGAAGTGACTTGTCTTCCTCTGCTTGCTTTTTAGAAGAGTCTTTCTTCTTCTTCTTGCTTTTCCTCCCCCTTTGACATGAATGGAAAAGGGTTGTACATTTCCAAATGTAATTTATCTCTTTTTATTTCCTCTCTTTGAGTTGTGTTAAGGCCTTCTTCTTCTGAATTTGTACCATGCTGCTCCAAACTAGTGTACAAGAGTTGTTGGGAGAACACTTTGAGAATCATTGAACTTGTATGTATATACAGAGTAAGTTGATATCATCCCAAAGCTCAGAATTATTGCACTTGTATAAAGATGAAAGTGATGATAAGGACACTTCATAGAACACATTGTAGTAGACTTATATAATCAGAGATGCATCATTGGAATAGTACTAAAGTAGTGAGAATGGTCCATACGTCATATAAATTATGCTCCAAATATACTTCAGTCCATATTATGATATTCATATGAGACACATATCTGTAGTGCACATCTATTCAAATATGATGATGCCAATATATCGTTTATATCTGTGGTTCACCTTTACTTCCTATTGGTGGAGATATGAGCTTGTCTGTTGATCGAGATATTACACTTAATAGCTGAAAGGTCCTTGTTACTGATTTGAACAATGAGTCAAACCATATCTTACAACTTGTTGTGAGATTAGAAAATATCTTTCAATCTAAGAAACAAAACGACTTTACTGCTTGTACAATGTACTTTCAAAACAAACCCTTGAGGCTAGATACATTCAATGTATTGGTCAGTCTCACTTATCAACTCTGCAATTTTATTTATGACATAAGGGGGTATGTATGTGTTGAAGAGGTAAATCCCCTCCGTGGACAGACGCAATCCCTACTAGCCCAGAACGGGTCTAGCAACAATCATCAAATGCTACAACGCAAGTTCCAAATTGCGAATAAACAAACCAACGATGGAGGCCTACCTGGAGTCCAACGCTCTGATTCGTAGAAGAGACGATGTTCCCGTTCCTTAGCCTTGGAAGATCACGATCCCCACGATCTCCGTGAATGGACACCTGCACATGCAAGATACAATACAAATACAAGCATAAAATCCAGAATACGCAACTATATATCAGTCAGAAAGGATATAACTCAACATCATAAACGAAAAACAGAGTGGAACCATAACCAGTAGTCATTCATTAATAACCAATCGAAAGAGAATACAACCAATGTTCTGACGCTGAGGTCTCCTTTGGAAGGGTCTCTAGTCGAACACGTCTCGCAAAGCTTGCCAGGGATGGGACAAGCCTCTCTTTGAGTCTCTCGACGATAGTCTCCTTGCTCGAGTTGGCCTTAAGGTAAGAATGAGGGCTCTTGCAGCATAAGGCTCTTGGGAATTTGGGAACTTGGAGATTCAAGACCTGGGCACTTCAAGACTAGCTTGCAATGGAAATGGGCAAGCTTTTATAGATGGAGGAAGAGGATTTGGGATCCCTATAATCGTGGGATTGGCCCTATCTCCAAGGAAGCTTCCATGGGAGGTGGCAAACAACTTCCCTTACATGGAATTCCCGGGGCCAAACCTCCCAACTCAAGATAGATAGCAGTTTCTGAGTCTGTTGAAACGAAACTTCTGCCATTTTATTTTAAAAAACACTCCTTAAATTGGTTGGCACGACTGCGACTCTGGGATAGAACGCCAGTTGGCGTGGCCTCTTTGTAGGATTTTCCCCGTTGGCGCAAGCTATGAACTGGCTACACGTGCCAAAGCAAAAAGGGGTGTTTTTATGGTTTTTTTCAAGGAGATGTCTTCAGGGAAATTGAAGCTCATGTTTAGAGGAATGCAATGATAGTGATTTCAAGGCATGACATTGCTCACAGGTCACAGAATGAGCCCTCCAATGTGCGGGACGGGGAATGGTAGGGATGGTGACAAATTACTGTGTAATAGAAGCCCCCTAAAGCATGAGGCCCGAGAGAGAGAGAGGGGTGAAATGCTTTATGAGAACGTGTCCAACTGAAAATCCATCGTCGGAAAACCTGCATAGAGAAATACAACTGATATCTCAAGTGCATGATGTATATGTGGTATGGGTGCAGCCATCCAAACAGAGTATACAATAATCTAGATCCAAGGTATGGACCCAGCCATCCAGTGAGGATCGATAAATAGACTTAGGCATGGTCGCAGCCATCCAGTGAATGAGTCATGTAAATAATCATATTAATCCACAAAATCGCAGCCTGGATTACAACAGACACAATCGAGGGTCTTGCGCTCCATCTCGACCCAAACAAAGTACAAGTTCAATCATGTGAATGAGTGGGCTGAAGTCGAACATGCAAGAACATCGCCTGATTAGTAGCCAGTGATGAAAGTTGTTAACAGACACGAGAGGTACCACCAATGATGAAAATGGCCCTCAAGGTACTATAGGTACAATCTACGGCATGTGAATCAATGAGCTGGCGTCAAACACCCGTAGAATCACTCGATCAGAGGCCAATGATGAAAACCTCACGTCGAATGCGACGAACCTGCCATTGAGGCATGCAGGCTCCAAGGTACCATAAGGGAGTATCTAGATCAGCTTCCTGGATAATAAGCTGAAGTCGACAGGAAGTGACCTTGATCGAAGGTGGGCCATAGTGTTTCCCACATCATCGACATGAGACAGAGGAACATGATGTTTTTGTTGTGAATCAAGATCATATAAGAACCAGAGGAAGGTTGATATTTACAGAGGTCAACTTCTCTTGAACATATCAGCGGCATGACAGTGGATTTGGCAGTATTTGACATCAACGGATCAGAGGTCATGGTGACGAGGCAAAGAAGGAGATGAGAGGTCAAAAGGATTACCCAAACCCGAGTGAAGAACGAGATGAGATGTCCCCAACCCGACACGAATGCAGAGAATTGCCATGTTCAAGAGCGACATACTGCCGACATGACAATGATTATGGTTCCATTTCCCCCCCACCATTTCTGGCGAGTACCCCAATTATTTTTGATAACAAGCTTGAAGGGGATAGCATATGCTTGTAATATAAGTCCGCCCTTCGGGCAAATCCATCCTAGTACATTTAACAAGCCCTAGGAAGGAGTGACTCGAGTAGCATCATTTCGACTAAATCCGATGTCATCAGGGTTTAAAGAGTCTGAAAAAGGAAGAACTCGGCGTCTTTTCATGTTTAGAGAGTTTGAAAAGACAGCAGAAAAGTAAACTCCAAAGGTCCCTTTTCATAAATAGTTTCTCAGATCCGAAAAGGTAGAAAACAATATCCGAGAAAACCTCCTAGTTGCGATAGGCTAGGATATTCCTTTTTCATAAATAATCCATCCCAGCCCGAAAAAGGGGTAAACGTATACTGGGTAGATGTCGTTTCGTAACCACTTTAACAAGATCAAAACAACAAGCGACTGGACAATATTTTCATGTTTAAGAGTCAGAAAAGAGTTGAAAGTTGAATCCTCCTGGAGGAACGAGTGGTATTAAGGGTAGAAACTGGTTCTGGTAATGATGGAACTTCTCTGAACAAATAAAGGTTAAGAGGTTGGCTAACAAGACCACTCATTGCAGCGGTTCCTCAGGAACGGGTAAAACAACCAAGTGAAGGCATATGATCGGCCAAGCAGATAATGACGATGGAGTGAGGAAACCAAGGCTCATCTGGAAAAAATAGGCTGATAAAATGGAAATCACAAGATGTAAAATGGGAATGGTTTCATTTTTACACAACCTTGAAATCAAGAAACTCTGCTTGAAGTTGGTTTCATTTTTACACAAGCTTGAAACAAAGATAAACTATGCTTGAAACCAGTTTCATTTTTACACAAGCTTGAAACGGAAACAAACTATGCTTGAAAAAGTGAGGATTCCCCCGGCATGGTGACTCAATTCGAGGTACATGCCCCCCAAGCTTCAGTCCATATGAAAGGAAGATGGAGTGAAGGTTCAATTTACGAAATCAAGAAAAATACTCGACTGGGATTTTATGAGATCTTGACAAAGACTCGAATTGAACAGGAACATGTTTCATTATTTTAATGAGGTTGAAACATTAAAAGAAGTATGCTCAGCGCCTTGTTTCATGGTTTAAGGAGCTTGGCACAAGACAAGGAACTCTGCTCTGACAACCTTGTTTCATTTTTTAAGGAGCTTGACACAAGACAAGGAACTCTGCTCCAACCACCTTGTTTCATTTTTTAAGGAGTTTGACACAAGAAAACGAACTATGCTCCCAACGACCTCATCATAATGAACAAGAAGTCATCGCTTCCAAGAGTTGTCTGTCCGATGGAAGGAAAACGTCTCGGAAGTCAGGACCCAATGCCCCTAGCACCTGATGGACGACGACATCATCACTGGGTATAGGCACGGGGTAGGTAGCCACATAGTTGACCTACAGTGGGGCAGGTACAACGGGTGGATAAAAAACAGGAAGGGATGATGGCGGGCCAGCTACCACATCAGGACCAAAGAACGAAAGCTGATAAATGGTCATGATCCGTCCTTCGTGTGGAAAACACATCACATGAAAGAGAGAGGAGACAAGCGCTCGCATGGCATAGGTGTAATCGCGCCCCAAAATTAGATTGAAATCCAAGGGGTCTGGAATAACCATCACGTCCATATGAATGGTTTTACCTCCCAAAGTAACAAATAACCTTGGAAGGATCCCTAACGGTTGACTCGTTCTTCTGTTAAATGCCAACAGATTCTGGGTAACATGCGCAAGCGGCGGCCAGCCAAAATCTTTCCAAGTAGTTGAGGATAGAATACTAATAGATGCGCCTTCATCTATAATGGTGCTGGGTACGACCAGACCAAAAGCCTGTACTGTGATCTCGAAAGGCACATAAAACGGAAGGCGATATCCCACAAATTGATTCCAATCAAAGGAAGCGACCAAAATACTCAGAGGGGCTACCATCGAACTGCGAAGGTCTTCCCCTGATGTTACGGAAGAAGGAGCAATCTCCACAACCTCCATCTCGAAGGCGGGAGGATAATCCTCTGGGACCTCCATCACGGGAGGTGGAGGAGCAGCTTCTTGAGGTATAGGGACAGGAGAATCTTTCTCCCAAGTCCGAAGAATCTGAAGAGACAAGAAGAACATGAGGGGTATGAGATCCACTCTCCACAGAAAAGACCTGGTGTACCGCGGACGGGGCCAGTTCAACTGATCCCATGACCAATGGTTGGTCAGGGATGGTTTCTTGAATCTGAATTTCCGAGGGAGTGGGATTGGCCAAGGATGACTCTTGACCAATCGTGGCATCAGGAGGCGGGAGACTCGAAGAGAGCTGTTTATAACCAGCGGGAAGGTATGGTGTAGAAACAGCTGAGTTTTCCAAGACTCTTTTGGCTTCATCCATGTACGGACAAAGGTGAATGGCATGGTGCGCTTCACACAACTTACAGGGATTGGTGATCTTACCCTGCTTCTTAGGAGCCTGAGCTAAAGATGTGCCCCCAACCTGACTCTTGGAAACTGAAGGCAACGGTGGGTGACCGTTGGACCATGCTTCAAGTACCTTGGGAATGCCAGGGCAGTCTTGAAGAAGATGGTCTCCTGTGCATAAAATGCAAGGGAATTTGAGTTTCCGTGGAGGGTTGGAAGGTATATTAAGAGGAGATTTTTCAGAAGCAGCAGCCACGCTTTTATCCTCTCGCTTTTCAGAATTCTTCTTCTTTTTCTTCTTCTTCTTCTTCTTAGCCACCTGGTTACTCGAATCCAGACTTTCACTAGGCGAAGTAGAAGAGGAAGACGCAGAAATAGGCGAAGAAGGGGAGAGGTCCACCTTCGAATCAACATGATGTTGTTCAGGCGGAGGAGATGATTGAACAGTGGCCGAGACATTCGGAACCACAAAGGTTGAGAACAACCAAATGGGCAATCCAACAGTTAACCCAGGAAGGGACAACGTTGCCATGTAAGGAGCGCCAACACTCCCAAAAGGAGAGAAATGACCAGGATTCCCATCGGAGGGGATTCCTTGGTTGGTGAACTCCGGAAAAGTTGACATCAACAACTCAAAATGCACACGGGCTGAAAAAGAGTCAAGACACACAATCAAACGGCCGGCAAGAAAAAACTAACAGGGAATGTGATCGCGGGTGATTAATTTTTTACCACATTGAAAACTAAGAAACTGCACCGTTTCATGTTTTAAGAGTCTAGAAACGGTTGAAAAGGTGACTCTATCTCTTTCAAATTTGACACAAGCATGAAAGGACAAGCGCTTGGTGATCCTTTCAAGTTTAAGGAGTCAGAAAAGATCAAATGACTGCTCAGGTAATCTAGGTAAAGGGTGTACCAAGTAACCGTGAACTGCAATATACACCTTGGTTTCAAGAATGAAAGAGAAATCAACCAAGGACTTTCCGTACGTGCAAGAAATCTCCCCGAATGTTGTGTTCGGTGTATCACGGGTATAGGATGGCAGACTCAGCTCCCTATGGATAAAGGATTGAAACCTAGAGGGGTCTCCCTTTATATACGCGACGGTACGGGGAGCACAAGTCCATACTAGCGCTGTCTAAAGCCAAAAGGAGAATGATAGCTACTAGGTTTTAAGATGCTGGAACACGTATCTAGCCTAGACCTCTAAATGTGTTTCGTTAGATTCCAATGCTACCTTAGTGTAAATTGAGTAGATTTTAAAGTTGATCTTCAATTACGTTTCAGTTTTCGGGCCCTAATGAATGTGCTGTCTCAAAAAATCTCCTAAATGTAACTAAATGCCACAATACATCATTTCGTTCGATGAAAGATAGCTACAGAAGATTTGAGAGATTTTACATAAACAAAATGATCAGAAGACAATCAATGATATCTCTAATGAAACTAATGAAACTAAAAACTTTTCTTTCAAATTTACTAATTACTAGCAAAATCGAAAAGCTTTCAATTTGCACTAATCAACCAAAAGCAAAAGAGATTTTTTTTTATTTTCAATGTTTGATAGCTAGATGCACTAAACAAACCGAAAACAAATGAAAAGAAATTCGAGAAATGATATTAAGAGAGTAAAACGAGAAAATTTCACTCAATGGCACAAACAATTAGATCTCAAATCGACCAAAAGTCTCTCAAAAACAAGAAAAAATCCCGAAGGCTCCAATGGACCGTGTGATCTAGGCCCAAGGCAAGACCAAACAAAATTTGAATGAAGAGAAGAACAATCACCCAAAAATCGCAACAAAACGGTAAACAACCACTAAGAGAATGCGGAGGAGCAATCAGAGGATTGACTGGACCAAAAAAACACCAAAACTCCCAAGGAGGGCTCGACGCACAAAGCCACTAGATGCCCTAGGGCTTAAAATGTGAAATCGATGGAGAAAAGAAAAAAACCAAAGGATGAAGGCAAAATCCGAGTCAAACAGGACTCCAACATAGTCCGACAGTTGAAAAACCAAAAAGAAACACACTGACCAAACCCAGAGAGCTCAAAACTGAGCGAACTCTAATGCCTCACAGGAGTGGCACGACTATGAGGTTGTAACTGGCACCAGAAAGAAATTGGCATGGGTAATACAAAAGCAACCTGCGCCAATTGGCGCGAATATTGAGCTAAAAAGCGCGCCAGCTGAGTTTCTCAGCCAAAAATAAAAAATAACTACTCCAGAAGCAGATCAATGATATCCAAGCAAACCAAGAAGAAAAAACAGCAAAGAACCCAGCCCACAAGGCTAACCAAGCAAGGAAAACCGCGAAACAATCAAAACGAGACAATCAAAACTAGATGATCCCCAACGGAGTCGCCAAATTTTAGAAGAGGTAAATCCCCTTTGCGGACAGAGGCGATCCCTACTAACCCAGAACAGGTCTAGCAACGATCATCAAATGCTACAGCGCAAGTTCCTAATTGCAAATAAACAGACCAATGATGGAGGCCTACCTGGAGTCCAACGCTCTGATTCGTAGAAGAGACGATGTTCCCGTTCCTTAGCCTCGGCAGATCACGATCCCCACGATCTCTGTGAATGGACACCTGCACATGCATGAAACAATACGAATACAAGCATAAAATCCAGAATACGCAACTATATATCAGTCAGAAAGGATATAACTCAACATCATAAACGAAAAAAAGAGTGGAACCATAACCAGTAGTCATTCATTAATAACCAATCGAAAGATAGTACAACCAATGTTCTGACGCTGAGGTCTCCTTCGGAAGGGTCTCCAGTCAAACACGTCTCGCAAAGCTTGCCAGGGATGGGACAAGCCTCTCTTTGAGTCTCTCGACGATAGTCTCCTTGCTCGAGTTGGCCTTAAGGGAAGAATGAGGGCTCTTGTAGCATAAGGCTCTTGGGAATTTGGGAACTTGGAGATTCAAGACCTGGGCACTTCAAGACTAGCTTGCAATGGAAATGGGCAAGCTTTTATAGATGGAGGAAGAGGAGTTGGGATCCCTATAATTGTGGGATTGGCCCTATCTCCAAGGAATCTTCCATGGGAGGTGGCAAAAAACTTCCCTTACATGGAATTCCCGGGGCCAAACCTCCCAACTCCAGATAGATAGCAGTTTCTAAGTCTGTTGAAACGAAACTTCAGCCATTTTATTTTTAAAAACACTCCTTAAATTGGCTGGCGCGACTGCAACTCTGGGAAAAAGCACCAGTTGGCACGGCCTCTTTGTAGGATTTTCCCCATTGTCGCGAGCTATGAACTGGCTACACACGCCAATGCAAAAAGGGGTGTTTTTATGGTTTTTTGCAAGGAGATGTCTTCAGGGAAATTTAAGCTCATGTTTAGAGGAATGCAATGATAGTGATTTCAAGCCATGACATTGCTCACAGGTCACAGAATGAGCCCTCCAATGTGCGGGACGGGGAATGGTAGGAACGGTGGCAAATTACTGTGTAACAATATGTCAACGATCAACCTCTCTTTAGTGGTGAAATACCAGCAAATCCTTTCTGCTAAAGTATGCTTTTGATGAATCAATAAACAAATTTTGAGCTTCAACTGTAAGATTAACACAACTAGTCCTTCATACTTTAGATAATTTAACTGTTCTATCATGATGATCTTGAGCAAAACATCTTCAATTTGTTTAAATGAAATAAAAAAAAATAGACTTCACACAGTTTTATGAATGATCTTGAGAAAGAGGCCTTGAAGATATATCTATACTTACTTGAGGAAGACATGCAATTATATCTAGAAATAGATACTGCTTCAATGCTCAATATACTACTTCAAGTGTAAACAAGATAATGATCCTTTTACCCTTTCATTGACCCTTTTATGCTTTAATAATGCAGATAACGCTGGGTATATTACCTTGATGTTCTTTTTCCATAACCCTTTGATCTTGAGGACCTATACCATACTGCTGCTCCACTGATAACACTTGGTATTCTTTTGATAGGCATGCTGTGTGTACCAAATACCAATTGATACTACTTTGATAAACCATGTAGATATTTCACTTCAACTCGCACATGAACCCATATTTAAGACAACCTTCATAGTTTCTACTATTGAGCTTTCCACTGTTCACACGAACAACCATCAATATACTGAATTTGATCTTGGCATCATTAACCATTTTTTTTATTCTGTCATTTTGTTCAAAGGAATTTCATTGCATGTTCCTTTCTAGGACTTCTCCAGAATCATTTTTTCTTTATATTCAATTCAACTGTTCTAACATAATGATCTTCGGGAAGACATCTTCAATTTCTATACTAGGAATCTTCATGGGCAGATCACTCAGAGATTTATCACTCACTTAATTGCATTCATCCAAGGGGACTTTTTATAGATGAATGATGTAATGATATAATGATGATAGGCACTTCTCTTACTCATCCTTCTCAATGTGATTCATTGTTAATTCTAGCAGTATGATGCACAATGTGATCATCCTTTATGGGTCTTTCTATTTCTTTAGTTGGAAACATAACTTTTGTGATTTTAACCATTCATCACTTGATGTGCTCATGTCTTCTTAGATTACATGTTCATAGCCGTTGTTCCTTCCATCAACTTGTTGGCTATTGAATGCTTCAGGTATTCTTCTTCCTCTATGGTTATCTATTACAGGAATTGTCCTTTCCCTTCCTGAACTTTTAGCTGTTATTATTCCAAGGAGCTCTTCCTAAACCACTTTTATGGGGACTATTTATGAACTCCTCTCCCATTGGGATGATGCTTCTTATCTCTTACTGGCTAGATATTTGCATTGCTTCCTAGAGCGACCCCCCCTGAGAGTATGATGGATTCATTATGTTATTGAGTTAAAAGGCTCCCCCTTTCTCTTATCCTTCCAAACTTTATTAGGGTTCTTATAAATGTCTGCACTTCTTTTTTATTCATAGTTTTGTTGGATCGGATCGGATTCCATCATCTATCTAGAGTTCTCTAATGTATATGGTATTTTACAGTCTTTCGCTTTGTGACCAAGCTTGAGGCATACATAACATCTTATTTTACCATGGTATGTTTGAGCTGATGTATACTATTTTGTTCACCTTTTTTAACACAATTTACATTCAATAGATTTATGTCCAAATTCACTGCATGAAAAACAGTAACCATGGAATCGATTAGTGTACCTAGTGAAAGGTTGTCCTCTCCATTTGTTTGCTTGAGGTACTCTTTTCATTTTCTGCATCCTTTACTGGTTGGACTAGATTTGATTTGTCTTACAATATGCTGCAGTATGTCCCAATTAGAGACAGGAAAAACAAGTGACATTTCTCATAGGAGGAAAGAATCTCCTTTGAGGTCTTTTCAACTTGTTCAATTGATCTTCAGGAACATTTGAATTGTTTGCAACTACTTGCTTCTTCCTCTCATTCTTTGTCTCTTGATGTTGCTGCTTCTTTTTGTTTGCTTCATCACACATCAAGTTCTTGCTCGCTTCTACTTTTGTGGTTCCTTTTTGAGCTGCTTCATCCTTCCTTCCAATGTATGAGTTCTCCAAGGTCTCCATGGAGGAAATCTCATCTCCAAGCTACTTACACCCCCTGCTCTTTTCTTCTATCAGTCTTCTAGCTGCAATAATCTCAGATTGATGAGAGTTAATTTTTCCTTTTACAGCTTTTACAAAAATGATATTATTGTTATCTTCTACCTTGGACTTACTGGTTTCTCCTTCATATCCTATCCCAGCCATTATGAGAGGAGACCTTTGAGCATTTATAATCTTTTCCAACTGTTCAGAGCTTGTCATTTAAGGAGTATTCATTAATAATTCTCTTTGGGCTTTTTCTAATTTCTTTCTCAAGCACACTACTTCTTCTCCGAATTTCTCTTGCTTCTGAATTTTATCCTTTATTTCCTTCAGTAGAGTGTCTTCTACTTTCCTTTCTTCTTCAAGTTGTGTCTTCAGGCCAATAATTTCTTTATTATCTTCATATTCTTTCTCATCACATATTTGCAGCAATTTCTTTAGGTCTTTGTTTTCATTCTTCAATCTTCCTATTTCAGTCAAGGCAATGTCAAGTTTGGTTTGTTCTTTCACTATAATTTCTTCATGTAACTTACTTCCATTCACACTAGCAGGTACCTCATTTGATTGAACATTTTCCTTTTGACATGAATTTTTCTTCTTCTTGATCCTCTTCTCCTTCTTGACAATGTAGCCCCTAGTGTCTACTTCATTCATGAAATGAAATCTATCCCATATTTGTTTTGCAGAGGTTAGATCCATTATTAAATCAAGATCCTTATCATGAAGACTGTTATATATCACACATTTTTCCTTGGCATTCCACTGCTGTTCTTGCAAACAGGTAGAGTCTATGAAATACCATCACATACAAGCTTCATACCTCAGGTTCATAAGCCATTAAATATGTTTTAACCTTATCTCTCCATTCAAGAAAGTTTGTTGTATTTAGCACGAGTACATTTTGATAGTCCATGACTCAACCAGATCTCCTTCAAGCTATAAGGCTTACACCAAAGGAACCCGCTCTGATACCAATTGTTGAACCCTTAGTTAAACTGAGAGGCGGGGTCAATTAGTTTAAAACATTCATGGACTTTTAAAACTTTCCTTTAAACTTATTTACATTTTCATTTCATGATCAACTTATTACATAATGTAACAGCAATCTTAATATGAGAGCAGCAAGTATTAAGCAGATTGGATACACCATATCAACACATAAACATTGTAATATTCCTAATTAGCGACAACTAATTGGAATATTCGACTTTGTATAGTTTTTTCGTATGTGGTTTGTAGATAAATAAAAAAGAGAGTAAAGGAGGTCTAACTCACTTTAGTGGAATAAAACACCTTCCTAGTAGCACAATGTTGTGACTTAAGGGGGGAGCCAAGGGGGGCCACACACCACGTGGAGGAGGGGGCCTACATGCACTCTAGAAGCTTCTACACAGATAAGGATGAGGATGTGGAGGAGAGAGAGACTACATTGTTTTTGGAGGGAAACCAATGCTATAAAATATGGAGGAGCCTCCTCATTTGGATCATTCTGGATTTTTTGATTTTGGTGTGATACTTTGGTCTTCTTTCACACACCAACTGTTTAGCCTGTTTGCAGCACTGTTTAGTGCAGCGAGTGTCTCCGTGCGGAGATCTCACCCTTAGCCCCGGGGGACTTCGAGTGCCTGCTCGGGAAAGGTTTTTTTTTCAGTGTTTTGTGAGTTGTTTCACTATATGGGTTGTTGCGGAGCTAGAGCTTAGAGAGACTGTGCAGTCACTGGGAGAGAGGACGTAGTCCCTTGTGGCGAAGCTTTGGTCTGGGTGTTTCTGCAGGTGATTTCGCCAGGATTTCGAGCGGAGGGTCAGCCTTTTCCTGTCGGTCGGTTTTGGTGGAGTTTCTGGCAGTATTTTAGTTGTTTCTATCCAGCTACTGCATTTTCCCATGGAGGCCAACGTAATTCACTTGGGAGGCAGTTTCTGGTTGTTTCTGGGGTCGGCCATTCCTGGAATGGTTTGTGGATCTTGTCGGGGTTGTTGAGGAGAGGAGATTCTCTGATTTTCATCTCATTCTGGCAAGGGGATCAGCCCCTAATCTTCAGTCGCTTCTAGTAGTAGCAGCTACACGAAATTTTTCCAGCAGCCGGGACAAAGTTCATAGAAGAGACATTTCCTATCTTTTCTAAGAGTGTTCTCTCACTTTCCTTGCGCAAGATTAGTCTCTTGTACTTCATTACATTTCTCAGATTAATAAAATGGCTCGGAATTTTTCTCTGTGTTTTCTGGTTGAGTTGTTGTAGTTACTGCATTCTCTTTCTATTGTATGTCTATTAATTTTTTTGAGCACTCTAGTTCTATACCACTTGTGTGTTTATCTTTCTCTCCTAGACAGAGTCTGGAAAGGGCCAGGTAGCCTCCGGATCTCGTACTCTTTTAGAGGCGACATATCCAATAAATGCCCTCCTAGTGAATCTCTGTTTAGAGTTTGCTGTGTTTTTGAGATATCCCAGAAACGAGATACTACAGTGGTATCAGAGCATATTTTTGGCTCATCCTGTGGTCTATGACATCAGGAAAGAGACCCTACAGAGGCAGGAAGTATAGTGACCGTGAGCGTAGGTTGGAGGCCACCTACAAAGAGGAAGACTATGCCCAGGTAGAAAACGCAGATCAGGAGAGAGATCTTGTGAAGGACGCACAGGAGGTAGAGCTTGTAGTATATTTGAAGCAGAAAGCACCGATGGCAGATGACATAGAGGCCAAACAGTTTGGAGAGGCACTCCTCAAGTCGATGCAGGATTTAGCCCGATAGATTGAGGTGATGGGCCATAGGTTCATAGCTGTGGAGGCTAGGCAGCGTGAGGCTCCATGGGCTTTTGAGGTCGGAGAGGGATCAGGTGCATCCCACCATTTTCTAGATCAGGGTGCTGCTCAGCGTGATATTCCTCAGCCGACAGCTTCTTGTGCACCTACCCACTCTACTATGCCCACTTTCTTGGGAGCTGATACAGGGGCAGAAGCCCAGCAGGAGGCAGAGCCGAGGCACTTGGATGATTACTTTGCAGAGTATCAGTCCTACGGGCAGGAGTTCAGGGATGCTCACACAGTCAGAGATTTTGTGTAGCTCCAGTGAGACAGTAGACCCCGCAACAATGATAGAGGGCACTAGCATTACCATGATGGAGATTTCCATCATGCCTCTAGTAGATTTCATTTGACTACGTTTGATGGATCGTCAAATAGTTCGGCAAAGTCTTGGGTGGAGAAGCTGGACATCTATTTCCAGCTTAAGTAGATGTTGGAGACGGAGGCCATCAAGGTGGCAACATTACACTTGGATGGTGAGGCCCAGGACTGGTGGTTCCATGGGATGGTGACACTTAGGCATTCCACAGTGATGACATATGCCGAGTTCACCAGGAGATTGATAGAGCGTTTTGACTGGAGGGATCCGGAATAGCATTTTGTTGAGCTGATGAAGCTCAGATAGATAGGGAGCCCCGAGACCTACATTGCAGATTTCTCGAGGGTTTCGATGATGGTGCCAGATCTATCCACAACACGGATGATCTATATGTTTTTTGAGGGATTGGCGGAGCCACTTCGAGGTCTAGTCAGATCCACTAGACTAGCTACACTCCAGGATGCTATCGTGAGGACCAGGGATTTGCAGGATGCATTTCCCAGGACGCGGACACCTTACCCCTAGAGACAGGGTACCCAGCCCAAGGGGAAGGATGTGAAGCTTCCTCCTCCAAAGGGGAATCCAGGATGGGCACAGGTCGATGATGAGGCTAGGAGGGAGTTGAGGAAGAAGCGACTATGCTTCACATGTCAGGAGCCTTGGGCACCAGGGCATAGTTGTGCTGCTAGCAAAGCGCACTTTATTGAGGTCTTCTCCGATGAGAGCGGGGAAGAGGATGAGGAGGATGATGAGGAGGCAGGAGATAGTCAGATGGCCCAGGATCAGTTGCCACCTCCACCTCCAGGGATGGTAGGTGTAGCCTTTGCACCTACAGGAAGGGCCCTTGCAGCTTTGTGAGGAGTTCCTAAGTATTTGATGTTGCGTGTACGTGGGACAGTACGTGGCCAGCGAGTATAAGTCTTGGTCGACAGTGGGGCAACCCACAAATTTATTGATGCACAGATGGTTGAGCGGCGGGGTATACTGACCGAGAGTTTTGATGGATTTTTATTAATGTTCCCAGGAGTCCAGATGATGCAGTGTGCCTAGTATGTTCTATAGTTAGCAGTGACGATGGGTACTTACACCATGACTGATCACTTTTTCATGGTCAACATACCAGATACCAATGTGGTACTGGGTGTTCAGTGGCTGATTACGTTGGGGAAGGTCACCACAGATTAGGAGGCCTTAGAGATGGAGTGGGATGACAAGAAGACTATGAAGCATGAGAAGATCTGTGGGATGCATACTTACCCATCTCAGACAATGTCGACACACCGGATGGAGGCAGACTTCTAGAAGGGTAACATAGAGTGGGTAGTTGAGTTGCGGGCATCAGAGGCAGAGACCACCAATCGAGCAGTTCATCCAGAGATACAGGCCATCCTTTACAGACATGAGGTGGTGTTTGGGGCTATACCACTAGGCCGGCCACCAGATAGATGGTTTGAGCATACCATCAAGCTGGAGCAGGGTATCCAGGCGGTGATCACTACACCCTATAGGCATTCCAAAGCCTATCGGGATGAGATTGAGTGGACCATCTAGGAATTGTTGGCTCTTGGACACATCAGACCGAGCATGAGTCTGTTTGCTTCTTCTATGGTGTTGGTGAAGAAGAAGGATGGTACTTTGAGGATATGCATTGACTACAGGGCCCTGAATAAGAAGACTCTGAAGAATAGGTACCCTATACCCATGATCGATGAGCTGATGGATGCGTTGAGAGGAGCTAGGTTATTCTCAAAGATTGATTTGAGATCAGGGTAACACCAGATTCGCGTGAGGGAATAGGACATTCCCAGGACTGCCTTTAGGTGCCATTATGGGCACTTTGAATTTTTGGTTATGCCTTTTGGGATGACCAACGCACCAGCCACATTTCAGTCCTGCATGAACCATATCTTCCACAGTCATCTGAGGAACTTTGTATTGGTTTCCTTTGATGACATACTCATATACAGCAGGACGTGGGAGGAGCACCTCCAGTATATCGAGGCAGTACTACGCATCTTGGAAGAGAAATAGTTCTATGCTAAGCTCTCCAAGTGTGAGTTTGGGATGAAAGAGGGGATGTATTTGGGTCACATCATTGGAGTGGATGGAGTGAGGGTCCACGAGGAGAAGATTAGAGCCATCAGAGATTGGATGGAGCCAAAGAATGTGACAGAACTTCGAGGGTTCATTGGGATATGTGCCTGTTATAAGAAGTTCGTCAAAGGGTTCTCACATCTTGCTACACCCCTTACAGATTTGACAAAGAAAGGGGCATTCAGTTGGACAGATACAGTGCAACAAGCCTTTGATAGGCTTAAGGAGGTGATGAGTAGCTGCCCAGTGCTTGTGTTGCCAGATTTTACGCAGCCATTTGTCTTGGAGTGTGATGCGTCGGGAGAGTGGATCGGCACAGTATTGATGCAGGGGGGACACCCTATAGCTTTTTAGAGCCAAAAAATTCTTCCGCATGAGAGGTTGTATCCTATTTATGACAAGGAGATGTTGGCCATCATGCATGCATTGGCCAAATTCTGGCAGTATCCGATGGGAAACAGATTCACGGTGAGGACTGACCACAATAGCCTCAGGTTCTTTTTGGAGCAGAAGCAGCTACAGGAGAGGCAGCAGAAGTGGATCAGTAAGATCCAAGCATATGACTTCGACATTGAGTATGTCAAAGGTAAGAATAACGTGGTAGTAGATTCTCTTTCACGTAGACTAGCCACGTTATCTCTTATGAGCTTGGACGCAAATTGGAGAGCTCGACTTTTAGTTGAGTACTCCAAGGACAGGTTTTCATGTGAGGTGTTGTACGAGCAGGTGGCGGATGATCGGTACAGGGTGGTCGATGAGATCATCTATTATAGGGACAAGATCTTCTTGACTAAGGGATCTCAGCTCAAGAAGAAGATACTCTAGGTGTCACATGATTCTCCACTGGCAGGCCATCAGGGGTTTACCAAAACCTATAGGGCCATTCGAGAGAGGTTCTCATGGAAGGGCCTCAAGGAGGACATACTCCAGCACATCACGGAGTGCGATGTTTGTCAGAGGAACAAAGGTGAGATGAGCCATCCCACAGGGTTGTTGCGGTCTCTTCCCATTCCAGAGGGAAAATGGGAGAACATATCGATGGATTTCATCACAGGATTTCCCATGGTGCAGGGAAAGGATTGTATCTTTGTCGTCGTTTATCGATTGAAAAAATATGCACACTTCTTCGCCATATCTGCGCTTTAAACATCATCGTAGGTGGCCGAGTTGTTGTTCCGGGAGATTTTTAGATTGCATGGTCTTCCCAAGACCATCATCAGTGACAAGGACAGCCACTTCATGGGCAGATTTTGGCAGGAGCTTTTCCGGCTAGTGGAGACGTAGTTGACACTGAGCACCAGTTACCACCCACAGATGGATGGACAGATGGACATAGTTAACAAGTGGTTGGAGGGCTACTTGCATAACTATGTCAGTGGGCAGTAGCGAGCATGGTTGAGATAGTTGCATTTGGGGGAGTACTGCTACAACTCGACACATCACATGTCTATTGGGATGTCACCATTCTACTCTTTGTATGGGTACCATCCTTTTTCATTTGCTGATGTGATGTTCGGTGCGTGTAAGGCTCCTAGATCCAAGATGTGGATCCAAGAGAGTTAGGATATGCTGTGAGCACTCAAGGACAACATGGCTACAGCACAGAACTAGCAGAAGTTGTATGCTGATAGAAGTCGGGTGGAGCGACAGTTTGAGGTAGGGGACTTGGTCTACCTACGCTTACAGCCATACCGACAGTCATCGCTGAAGCAGAAGGGAGCTGAGAAGCTCAAGCCGCATTTCTATGGGCCATACAGGGTGATACGCAAGATTGGGCATATTGCATATGAGTTGGAGCTGCCCCAAGGCATAAATATCCACAACATCTTCCATGTATCATGCCTGAAGAAGGTGCTGGGACCGCAGGTGACAGTGACGGAGGAGCTACCGCCTACAGATGATGAGGGGCACTTGGTATTATATCCAGAGGCCATTATTGATACCAGGGAGAGGCGGTTACGGAGCAGGACGGTCTGAGAATTCTTGGTGAGGTGGAAGAATTTTCCAGATGAGGATGCCACTTGCGAGTGCGAGAAAATTCCGCAGCATCCATCACTTCAGTTGCTTGACGGCACGCAACATTTTGCCGGGGGGGACTGTAATATTCCTAATTAGCAATAGCTAATTTGAATATTCGAATTTGTATAGTTTTGCTATATTTGGTTTGTAGATAAATAAAAAAGTGAGTAAATGGGGTCTAACTCACTTTAGTGGAATAAAACACCTTCCTAGTAGCACAACGTTGTGACTTAAGGGGGGAGCCAAGGGGGTCACACACCACGTGGAGGAGGGGGCTTACATGCACTCTAGAAGCTTTTGCACAGATAAGGATGAGGATGTGGAGGAGAGAGAGACAACGTTGGTTTTAGAGGGAAACCAATGTTATAAATGATGGAGGAGCCTCCTCATTTGGATCATTCTAGATTTGTTGATTTTGGAGTGAGACTTTGGTCTTCTTTTGCACGCCGGCTGTTTAGCCTGTCTGCGGCACTGTTTAGTGCACCAAGTGTCTCCGTGTGAAGATCTCACCCTTAGCCCCGGGGGACTTCGAGTGCTTGCTAGGGAAAGGTTTTTTTTTCAGTGTTTTGTGAGTTGTTTCATTGTTTGGGTCATTACGGAGCTAGAGCTTAGAGAGACTGCGTAGTCACTGGGAGAGAGGACGCAGTCCCTTGTGGTGGAGCTTTGGTTTGGGTGTTTCTGCAGGTGATTTCACCAGGATTTTGAGCAGAGGGTCAGCCTTTGCCTTTCGGTGGGTTTCGGCGGAGTTTCTGGCAGTATTTTAGTTGTTTCTATCCAGCTACTATGCTATCCCTTGGAGGCCAGCGTAATTCACTGGGGAGGCAGTTTCTGGTTGTTTCTGGGGTAAGCCATTCTTGGAATGGTTTATGGATCTTGTCGGAGTTGTTCAGGAGAGGAGGTTATCTGATTTTCATCTCATTCTGGTAAGGGGATCAGCCCCTAATCTTCAGTCGCTTCCAATAGTAGCAGCTACACGGCATTTTTCTAGCAGCTGGGACACAGTTCATAGAGGAGCCATTTCCTATCTTTTCTGAGAGTGTTCTCTCGCTTTCCTTGTGCAAGATTAGTCTCTTGTACTTCATTACATTTCTCAGATTAATAAAATGGCTCAGCATTTCTTCTCTATGTTTTCTGGTTGAGTTTCTGTAGTTGCCATTTTTGCTGTAGTTACTGCATTCTCTTTCTATTGTATGTCTATTAATATTTTTGAGCACTCTAGTTCTATACCACTCGTGTGTTTATCTTTTGCTCCTAGACAGAGTCTGGAAAGGGCCAGGTAGCCTCCAGATCTCGTACTCTTTTAGAGGCGACATATCTGGTAAATTCCCTCCCAATCAATCTCTGGTTGGAGTTTTCTGTGTTTTTGAGATATCCCAGAAACAGGATATTACAAACATCATGCACATATACCAGAGATATAAGTGGAAACCCATAAGGGAGAAAAGCACATCTTATTATTGTTGTGATGCAAAGGCAAGTTCCAACTCCCTCTAACCACTAATTTTCTGTAGGCTCCAACCTACAGGAGGCTACTACTTGAATTCATCAAGCTACAACTTGCAAGGAAGCTCTAACTCCCATCTATTTTCTGCAAGCTACAACCTACGGGAGGCTCCTACCTCAGTTCTACAAGCTACAACTTGATATGGAAGCACCAACTTCCTCACTATACAATAAAATCATATGTTGATTTACCTGGATATCAGATCTGTTTTTCTCATTTACTGCTATCCTTGTAGCCTTCAAATTTTCTTTATATCATCTCCGGATATTCACAACTCCTCTCTTTACTCATTCTTCTTCTTACACTCTCTCACCTTATTCTTCTTTCGCTAACCTCATGCTGTTCTGTCTTATAATATTTTGCTCTCTTCCATTCTGCAGCTTTCTAAAATCTTCAGCTCTCTTCAATTTTGCTGCATACTCCCTCTCTCTCTCTCTCTCTCTATTTTTGTCACCTTCTGCACATAAATATTACATATTTTATACAGCTAACTTCATGGTTGTTTGCATTCTATAGGGAATATGAAGTGAATAGGTACGAATCTTTGCCTTCCACCTTCTCATTTCCTCACTCAGCAGATTCAGGATGCTATAAAAATATATATAATCATTATGGTATCAAATTGGATTTTTTCTTTGCCTACAAGACCTGCCTTTGCATCACATACAATAAAAATAATTAATTCATTTAAATTTATAGTTACAACAAATATATTTCACCCAATCCTTTCATCTCTTTGCTTATTGTGAATTTGTCTTTTCTGTTGCTGTCAGATTCGTTTCGGTTCCTGCTATTATATTCAACATAGTTCTGCCTAACTGTCATTTTAGCCTAACTTGACCTAGCTGTTGTGTCTCCAACGGTGCCACCATATTCTCTTATTTCCTGACTCTGCCTCATTTTCTCGTGCCCACAATGTTCAACCTTCACCGCTCTTCTAAACACTCAATTCTACCCTTTTCTCTGTGTCGGGTCCTTACCCGAGTCTTTATACCCATGTTCATACTTTCTTCCATTGTCAAGGAAGAACTACTTTACTCTCTACACGTAGTGTTGGGTCTTATTCTACTCGATTCCTTCTACCGTGTTCAACCTTTTCTTCATAAATCGTCGTTGCCGCATCAACCACTATTCTACACGAGTGTTAGGTCTTATTACTTACCCGAGTCTATTATTGCATTCAAGCTTACCTTTTTGTACACCTGATTCAACTCTCTGTTTAGCTTTACTTCTTTTTAAACAGGCATATCCACAGAGGACCCTGGCTCTGAAATGTATTACAATGGAACTTCTGAATGAAATCGCATCTGACCTCCTTTATCGCATTTCAGCGTTTTTGGCATGGTTCTACATTATATTCCACTCTTCCATTCTCTGATGTGATTTCTTTACAAAAAAAGGGCCTTACCTCTGGATTTTAAATCCTATGCAATTTAAATCTGAAACTACATCGCATCCACTTCTATTGCATTTCAGTATTTCAATCGTTCTTTGTTATATGGCTCCTTTGCTCTCCGATGTGATTTACAAAGGGAAAATCCATACTCTCAGACTTTAAATATCTTAAGTAATAGCTCTGAGTTGCATCGCGTCCAGCCCCTTTATTGCACTTCGACAAGTCAGCCTTTCAACATGGTTTATGAGTGCTATCTCTTCTGAGCTTTACGATCTGTGATATGCAATTGGTTCCCATAGTCAGACTTCAATTCCTTTAAATTTTAGCTTTGAACTATATCGCGTCTGCTTCATTATCGCACTTTTCACTTCGGCATTCCAACGTGATTCTTGAGTGCTTATACTCTTGAGCTTGTGAGTTGCGATATCTAATTGGGTTCCATAGGGGGTGCCACGTCACTGCCACAACATCTGCCACGTCATCTTCTGTACTTCGCGTTTGCTATTTCGCATCGTAATATCAGCTATTGCAATATCATTGTCACACTATCCATTGCTCTTGCTTCCGATTTGCGATCTAATTTCTGTCGATGCGATCATCACCATTGATCTGCCCAGATCTACGGTCCTCGTTGATGTTTTCCATTCAATTGTATTTATGCCCCGCTTATCTTACGGTGAATCATATCTGTCCATTTCTTTCCTTTGTTGTTGCGATCTAATCATGACCGTCCAATCACCTCACTTGGAATTGTTCAAAGAATTCTCTGCCTTAGTCTATTTTCCGTTTGTTTATGTTGTCTCGCTTTCTGACACCGGTTCCTTCACGTTGCTCCTCCCTGAGCTTGTTCTTATATTCGATATTCACTTCGACTTGGGATTATTTCCCTTACTACATGCCTTAAACACGTCGATCTTTCCTGAGCTTGTTTTGTTGCCTTTGCTCCTTTTCTTCCTTAACTACTTCTCTGCTGCCTCTGCTTCTTTTTGCTACCTTTTCTGCCTTTGGTGCCTTCTTAGCTACATTTGGTGCCTCTGCTATTGTTTCTTTGCTGTGACCCTTGCTACCTCAACTGCCTCTGCTCCTTGTCTGCCTCGCTTCTTAGCTGCATTATTGCATGACCTGCTCCTTTGCCTTATTGTTGGCCCTTCTCTACTCCTTTGCCTTGGTGATAGTTCAGGTGCTACTCCTTTGTGCTCCTTTGCCGTCAATGACAATATTTCCAACAGTCTCACCCTTGGGCATTGATGGCAATACTCTAATACTTCCTCCTGGACTTCCTCCCCCTTCTCATTCTCAGAACTGACTTGTCTTCCTCTACTTGCTTTTCAGAAGAGCCTTTCTTCTTCTGCTTACTTTTCCTCCCCCTTTGACATCAATGGAAAAGGATTGCACCTTTCCCAATGTACCTTCTCTCTTTTCATTTCCTCTCTTTGAGTTGTGTTTAGGCCTTCTTCTTCTGACTTTGTACCATCCTGCTCCAAACTGGTGTACAAGAGTTGTTGGCAGAACACTTTAAGAATCATTGAACTTGTATGTATATACACAGTAAGTTAATATCATCCCAAAGCTCAGAATTCTTTCACTTGTATAAAGATGAAAGTGATGATAAGGGCAGTTCATAGAACACATTGTAGCAAACTTATATAATCAGAGATGCATCATTGGAATAATACTAAAGTACTGAGAATGGTCCATACATCATATAAAATCTGCTCCAAATATACTTCAGTCCATATTATGATATTCATATGAGACACATCTTTGTAGTGCACACCTATTAAAATATGACGATGCCAATATATCGTTTATAACTTTGGTTCACCTTTACTTCCTATTGGTGTTGATATGAGCTTGTCTGCTGACAGGGATATTACACTTAATAGCTGAAAGGTCCTTATTACTGATGTGAACAATGAATCAAACCAGATCTTACAACTTGTTGTGAGATTAGACAATATCTTTCAATTTAAGAAACCAAATGACTTTACTGCTTGTACAATGTACTTTCAAGACAAACCCTTGAGGCTCGATACATTCAATGTATTGGTCAGTCTCACTTATCAACTCTAAAATTCTATTTATGACATAAGTGGGAATGTATGTCAACGATCAACCTCTCTTTAAGGGTGAAATACCAACAAATCCTTTGTGCTGAAGTATGCTTTTGATGAATCAATAACCGAATTTTGAGCTTCAACTGTAAGATTAACACAACTAGTCCTTCATACTTTAGATACTTTAACTGTTCTATCATGATGATCTTCAGCAAAACATCTTCAAGTTCTTTAAATGAAATCTCAACAAACAGACTTCACACAGTTTTATGAATGATCTTAAGAAAGAGGCCTTGAAAATATTTTTGTACTGACTTGAGGAAGGCATGCAATTATATCTAGAAATAGATACTGCTTCAATGCTCAATATACTACTTCAAGTGTAAACAAGATAATGGTCCTTTTTCCCTTTCATTGACCCTTTATGCTTTAATAATGCAGATAATGTTGGGTATACTACCTTCATGTAATTTTTCCGTAATCATTTGATCCTGAGGACCTGTACCATATTGTTGCTCCACTGATAACAGTTGGTATTCTATTGATAGGCATGCTGCTTGTACCAAATACCAATTGATACTACTTTGATAAACCATGCATAGATTTCACTTCAGCTTGCACATGAACCCATAGTTAAGACAACCTTCATAGTTTCTACTATTGAGCTTTCCAATTTTCACACTAACAATCATCAATATACTGAATTTGATCTTGGCATCATTAACCATTTTTATTATTCTGTCATTCTATTAAAAGGAATGGCATTACATATTTCTTTCTACGACTGCTCCAGAATCATTGCTGTTTATATTCAATTCAACTGTTCTAACATAATGATCTTCCGAAAGACATCTTCAATTTCTATACTAGGAATCTTCATGGGCAGATCACTCAAAGATTTATCACTCACTTAACTGCATTCCTCCAAGGGTAATTTTTATAGATGAATTATGTAATGATATAATGATGATAGGCACTTATCTTACTCATCCTTCTTAATGTGATTCATTGTTAATTCTAGAAGTATGATGCACAATGTGATCATCCTTTATGGGTCTTTCCAGTTCTGTAGCTGGAAACATAACATTTGTGATTTTAACCATTCATTAGTTAATGTGTTGATGTCTTCTTAGATTACATGTTCATGGATGATGTTTCCTCTACCATCATGGCTGCTTGCTGCCTTCTATCCTTCCATCAACTTGTTGGCTATTGAATGCTTCAGGTATTCTTGTTCCTCTATAGTTATCTATTACAGGAATTGTCCTTTCCCTTCCTGAACTTTTAGCTGTTCTTATTCCAAGGAGCTCTTCTTAAACTACTTTTATGGGGACTATTTATGAACTTCTCTCCCCTTGGGATGATGCTTCTTATCTCTTACTAGCTCAATATTTGCATTGATTCCTAGAGAAGCCCCCCTGAGACTATGATGGATTCATTATGTTATTGAGTTAACAGGATCCCCCTTTCTCTTTTCCTTCCAAAATTTATTAGGGTTCTTCATAATATCTACACTTCTTTTTTATTCATAGTTTTTTCAGATTAGATTGGATTCCATCATCTATCTAGAGTTCTTTAATGTATATGGTGGTACAGTCTTTTGCTTTGTGACCAAACTTGAGGTATACATAACATCTTATTTTACCATGGTACATTTGAGCTAATGTATAATATTTTGTTCCCCTTTTTTAACACAATTTACATTCAACATATTTATGTCCAAATTCATTGCATGAAAAAAAGTATCCATGGAGTCGTTTAGTGTACCTAGTGAAAGGTTTTCCTCTCCATTTGTTTGCTTGAGGTAGTCTTTTCATTTTCTGCATCCTTTGATGGTTGGATTGGAATTGCTCTGTCTTACAATATGCTGCAGTATATCCCAATTTGTGACAGGAAAAACAAGTGACATTTCTCATAGGAGGAAATAATCTACTTTGAGGTCTTCCAAACTTGTTCAATTGATCTTCAGGAACATTTGAACTGTTTGCAACTGCTTTCTCCTTCCTCTCATTCTTTGTCTCTTGAATTTGCTGCTTGTTTTTGTTTGTTTCATCACACATAAAATTCTTGCTCGCTTCTGCTTCTGTGGTTCCTTTTTGAGTTGCTTCATCCTTCCTTTCAATGTCTGGCTTCTCCGAGGTCTCCATGGAGGCAATATCATCTCCGAGCTACTTACACCCCTTGCTCCTTTCTTCTGTCAGTATTCTAGTTGGAATAATCTTAGATTGTTGAGAGTTAATTTTTCCTTTTACAGCTTTTACAAAAATGATATTATTGTTATCTTCTACCTTGGACTTACTGGTTTCTCCTTCATATCCTATCCCAGCCTTTATGAGAGGAGACCTTTGCGCATTTAGAATCTTGTCCAACTTTTGAGAGCTTGTCATTTGAGGAGTATTCATTAATAATTCTCTCTGGGCTTTTTCTAATTTCTTTCTCAGGCACACTACTTCTTCTTCCAATTTCTCTTGCTTCTAAATTTTATCCTTTATTTTCTTTAGTAGAGTGTCTTCTACTTTCCTTGCTTCTTCAAGTTTTGTCTTCAGGCCAACAATTTCTTTCTTATATTCATATTCTTTCTCATCACATATTTGCACCAATTTCTTCAGCTCTTTGTTTTCATTCTTCAATATTCCTATTTCAGTCAAGGCAATGTCAAGTTTGGTTTGTTCTTTCACTATAATTTCTTCATGTAACTCACTTACATTCACACTAGCAGGTACCTCATTTGGTTGAAATTTTTCCTTTTGACATGAATTTTTCTTCTTCTTGATCCTCTTCTCCTTCTTGACAATGCAACCCCTAGTGTTTACTTCATTCATGAAATGCAATCTATCCCAGATTTCTTTTGCAGAGGTTAGATCCATTATTAAATCAAGATCCTTATCATGAAGACTGTTATATATCACACATTTTTCCTTGGCATTCCACTGTTGTTATTGCAAAGAGGTAGAGTCTTTGCAATAACCATCACATACAAGCTTCCATACCTCAGGTTCATAAGCCATTAAATCTGTTTTAACCTTATCTCTCCATTCAGGAAATTTTGTTGTATTTAGAATGGGTACATTTTGATAGTCCATGACTCAACCAGATCTCCTTGAAGCTATAAGGCTTACACCAAAGGAACCCACTCCAATACCAATTGTTGAACCCCTAGTTAAACGGAGAGGGGGGGTGAATTATTTTAACACATTCATGGACTTTTAAAACTTTCCTTTAAACTTATTTACATTTTCATTTCATGATCAACTTATTACATAATGTAACATCAATCTTAATATGTGAGTAGCAAGTATTAAGCAGATTAGATACACCATATCAACACATAAACATCATGCACATAGACAACAGATATAAGTGGAAACCCGTAAAGGATAAAACCACATCTTATTATTGTTGTGATTAAAAGGGAAGCTCCAAATCCCTCTCACCACTGATTTTCTGTAGGCTCCAACCTACAGAAGGCTACTACCTCAATTCTGCAAGCTACAACTTGCAAGGAAGCTCCAACTCCCATGTATTTTCTGCAGGCTACAACCTACAGGAGGCTCCTACCTCAGTTCTGCAAGCTACAACTTGCAAGGAAGCTCCAACTCCCATATATTTTCTACAGGTTACAACCTACAAGAGGCTCCTACCTCAGCTAGCTACAACTTGATATGGAAGCACCAAATTCCGTACTGTACAATAAAATCATATGCTGATTTACCTGGATATTAGCTCTGTTTTTCTCCTTCTTTGCTGCTGTCCTTCCAGCCTTCAAATTTGCTTTATATCATCTCTGGATCTTCACAACTCCTCTCTCTGCTCCTTCTTCTTACACTCTCTCACCTTATGCTGCTTTCTCTAACCTCATGTTGTTCTGTTATAATCTTCTGCTCTCTTCCATTCTGCAACTTTCTAAAATCTTCAACTCGCTTCAATTCTACTGCATACTCCCTCTCTCTCTATATATATTTTCATCACCTTCTGCACAAGAATATTACCTGTTTTATACAGCTAAATTCATGGTTGTTTGCATTCTATAGGGAATATGAAGTGAACAGGTACGACTCTTTGCCTTCCACCTTATCATTTCCTCGCTCAGCACATCCAGGATGTTACAACAATATATACAATCATTATAGTATCAAATTGGAGTTTTTCTTTGTCTAGGAGACTTTCCTTTGCATCACATACAATCAAAATAATTAATTCATTTACATTTACAGTTACAACAAATATATTTCACCCAATCCTTTCATCTCTTTGCTTGTTGTGCATTTCTCTTTTTTGCTGCTCTCAGAGTCATTTTGGTTCCTGCTATTATATTCAACATAGTTCTACATAACTTTTATTTTGGCCTAACTTGACCCAGCTGTTGTGTTTCCAACGGTGCCACCCTATTCTCCTATTTCCCGACTCTACCTTTTTTTCTCATGCCCACAACATTCAACCTTCACCGGTCTTCTAAACACTCAATTCTTCCCTTTTCTCTGTGTCGGGCCCTTAACTGAGCCTTTCTTCCCACGTTCATAATGTCTTCCACTATCAAGGTGGAGCTACTTTACTCTCTACACACAGTGTCTGGTCTTATTCTACCCGAGTCCTTCTGCCGTGTTCACCCTTTTCTTCATAAACTGTCGTTGCCGCATCAACCGCTATTCTGCATGAGTGTCGGGTCTTATTACTAACCCAAGTCTATTATTGCATTCAAGCTTTCCTTTTTGTACACCTGAGTCAACTCTCTGTTTAGCTTTACTTCTTTGTAAATAGGCGTATCCACAGAGAACCCTAGATTTGAAATGTATTACAATGGAACTTCTGAATGAAATTGCATCTGACCTCCTTTATCGCATTTTGGCATTTTCAGCGTGGTTCTACATTATATTCAGCTCTTCGATTCTCCGACGCAATTTCTTAACAAAAAAAAGGTCTTACATCCGTATTTGAAATCCTATGCATTTTAACTCTAAAACTACATCGCATCCACTTTCTATTGCACTTTGGTATTTCAATCGTTCTTTGTTATATGGCTCCTTTGCTCTCCGATGTGATTTACAAAGGGAAAATCCATAGTCCTAGACTTTAAATCTCTTAAGCAATAGCTCTGAGCTGCATCGCATCTGGCCCCTTTATCGCACTTCAGCCAGTCAGCCTTTCCACATGGTTTATGAGTGCTATCTCTTCTGAGCTTTGTGATCTGCGATATGCGATAGGGTCCCACAACTAGACCTCAATTCCTTTAAATTTTAGCTTTGAACTATATCGCATCCGCTTCATTATCGCACTTCAGCCTTCCAACGTGATTCTTGAGTGCTTATCCTGTTAAGCTTGCGAGTTGCGGTATCCGATTGGGTCCCACAAAGGGTGCCACATTACTACCACGACATTTGCCACATCATCTTCTGTACTTCGCAGTTCGCAATTTCGCATCGCAATATCGTTGTCACACTATCCATTGCTCTTGCTTCCGATTTGCGATATAATTTCCGCCAATGCGATCATCACAGTTAATCTGCCCAGATCTACAGTCCTCATTGTTGTTTGAAATTAAATTGTATTTATGGCCTTCTTATCTTATGGTGAATTATATCCGTCCATTTCTTTCCTTTGTTGTTGCGATCTAATCGTGACCGTCTAATCACCTTACTTGGAATTCTTCAAAGAATTCTCTGCCTTAGTCTATTTTCTGTTTTTTTATGATGTCCCGCTTTATGACACTGGTTCCTCCACGCTGCTCCTCCATAAGATTTATTCAGTTTCTAAGTGCGTTGATCTCTCCTGAGTTTGTTCTTCTATTCGATATTCACTCCGACTTGGGATTCTTTCCCTTGCTGCATGCCTTAAACGCATCGATCTCTCCTGAGCTTGTTTTGTTGCCTTTGCTCCTTTTTTTCCTTAACTTCTTCTCTGCTGCCTATGCTTCTTTCTGTTGCCTTTGTTTCCTTTGGTTCCTTCTTAGTTGCATTCGCTAGCTTTGCTATTGTTGCTTCGCTATTACCTTTGATGTCTCAGCTGCCTCTGCTCCTTGTCTGCCTTGCTTCTTAGCTGCATTATTGTCTGATATGCTCCTTTGCCTTATTGCTTGTTCTTCTATGCTCCTTTGCCTTTGTGATAGTTCAGGTGTTGCTCCTTTGAGCTCCTTTGCCATCAATGACAATATTTCCGACACAAAGTTGTATTGCAAGGTGTATACTCCTTGTAGTGTTACATAATTCTATACAAAGTGTGTGATCCTTGCAGTGTTACTTCTACTGTGACACTATTGATAGTTAGCACTCAAAAAACGATTCACAATGTGATAATAATTATCAAATAAGTTGAAATACCAGAAATGTTCCAAAACAAATAGTATATATATAGGAATGAATTATTACTTTTCCTTTTTATGAGAATATGCAAAGTGCATACTACTCAATTGAACTATATATATATATATATATATAGATATATATAACGAGAGAGTGAATGGAATAATGATTTTGAAAAATACAATGTGCAAAAAACTTTTCTTGTCCTGTTTTGTTTTTATTTTATATTTTTCAAATATTCATTTCTATTAATTCACATTTGTTATCCCGTGATAAATAGAGATATCTTTCATCTAAGCTGTATTTGGCTTTCATGGATGCAATGAAAAAGTTTTTTCCCACCCTACGTTGATCTCTTGGGTCGTTGCATTTTTGTAGGTTTACAATAACTACCAACGAGTACAGTATTAGACATTATTTTTACCCTAAGTTGATCTCTTTGGGTCGTTTCATTTCTTCGGGCTTACAATAACCACCAACCAGTCCACTACTAATAATATATTCCAAGATATCCATGGTTACATGTCTACTCCTAACAGTAGTATACATGGTTATATATATTCATGTTTCACTTTTTATTGTTATTGTTTGTGTTTCTACGTGGCCAAGTAATACTTACGTCACACTACGTGATAATAGTAATCTAACCGACGAGATGCATGTTTAAATCTGGACTACTCAGATTTCATAATGTTTAATAATAGAATTAATGTAAATCCAAATGTTTTTAAACCATATTTAAATTGAGAAAACACCTGAAGAGGGGATGTACATGTTATACAATCGGTAAATTGAGACAACCTGAAGAGCGGATGTTGAAATATAACCAAAACGTAATAGTATATAAATTGAGACAAAACTTGAAGAGGGGATGTAGTTGTTGTTGAACAGCAGATAAATTGAAACAACCGGAGGAGCGGGTGTAGAAATATAAGGAAAAAGTAATTTCCCTAAAACAGTGAGGAGTAAGAAAAAAAAAAAAAAAACCAACAAGGGAGGCAATGTGTAGTGATGTGGAGATCAAGAGGTTTGTAGACTGAAAAGATGCCATATAAAGTGCCAGCATTATTACACCAAATTTTTTTAAAGAGAAAAGATGATTTTTCCTTCTTATTTTAGAAACCTTCGAGTATTGAGGCATAAAAAATTACAAATATGATCTAATTCTATAAATAGTAACTAGAATCGAGAATAAAAATATTAAAGCATTCCTTATGGAGGTATTGCATTGTATGCAGCAAAATAATTTGAGGATAAGAGAAATGTCACATGAATATGCGTTTAAATGTTGGAATTTAATTCTAATTGCTCGTACAGATAGCGAAGTAATTGTGATGGGGATGAAGAGATAGCAGAGTAATGGTTGATGGGAGTTTGAAGAGCTGCTGCATGAATGTAAAGGGGTGCAAGCTCTGTTCTTATCTGCAGCAATCACCTGCATTAAAACTCCACCAACTGCATTTAACACGGAGGCGGAAACATTCCGGGGAGGGAGCAGCAAAGCTCAAAGCAACAAAGGGAAGGCAACCCTGGAGGAGTTGACGTCACTCCTCCCTGGACCCACCTCTTTCACAAACCGAAGAATTCTGGGGATGAGGGAACACACAAGGATCGACTCCATGAAGCCCCCGGATTGTATGAAGGGAATATGGGTTATAAACCTTAGCATAAGTTTAATGTTTTTGAGTTAAATTTTATTTCCCGCATATGTTTTTATTTTTAACGTCAAGTTAATATTTTTTACCGCAGTACATTTCGAGTTTTAACTTTAGTTATATATATTATAAATATGAGTTATTTATAATATATAATATTGTAATGTTTCATATATATATGCTATGAGAGCATTGTATTGAGTAGTTGTGTATTGTAATTTGCCCGAAGGCTAAAAAAAATGACAGAGAAACAAAAATTGAAGAGGTGTGTTTGTAGCAGCCAGTGAATTTAGTTGTAAATCCAGAACTGTAGTTCCGAGGAAGACTTGTTTAGTAATCGTTCAAGTTTATTTTAATGAAATATAATCTATATTTCATCTCTTTGTTTCCGCAATTCAATTTTTATTTTATCTCTGTGTTGTAGAAGAGGAATTATTTTTATTCCTCTGTGTGTTTGGAATTCTCCAGAAACTCCAACATGGTATAAGAGCTAGTCTAAGCACTTAGTGAACAAAGTAGAGTTTATTCTTCACTATAGAAGCTGTAAGAAGTTTATTGAAGCATATTTCTCCAGCAGAGAAATCTTGTCTTTGTTTTTTTCCTTTTTTAAACACAGTCAAGAAAATTGTCTGGTTTGCATAGTCACGATGGCAGCAGTAGGCACCAGTCTGACAAATCTCCAGCTTTCATAGTTTAACAGGAAGAACCATGAATATTGGGCTATCACTATGAAATCCTTATTTTCTTCACAAGACATATGGGAGCTAGTTGAGAATGGCTACCCAGAACCAATAGATGCAACAGCGTTGGCTGCTTTGATAGCAGCAGAAAGAGATTTGTTAAAATATAATAGGAAGAAGGACTCCAAAGCCCTCTTCTATCTTTTTCAATCTGTACATGAGAGTATTTTCCCAAGGACTGCAACAGCAACAAAGTCTAAGGAGGCATGGGATATTCTGAGGACAGCTTATCAAGGCATGGAGAAGGTGAAGATAGCAAAGTTGCAAATGCTGAGGAGAGATTGTGATATCCCAAATGGGAAATTTTTGCAAATGTTGAGAATATCTTAAGATATTCCTTTTTCAGAAATATTTCAAGTGTATTTCAGAGATTGACTACTGGGGCATTTACCGGATGCATCACCTTCACAAGGAAGGGTGAAATCCAGAGGCTATTTGGCCCTTTGTAGAATCTGTCTATAGATATGTAATATCTCCTATTATGAACAAATTACAACAATATGCAAATACCCTCGTGGAATTAGCAGTGCCACGTGAACTCATGAAAATAGGAGAAATCCATAACCCTTCTATTACATAGTAGTAGTAATGCAAATAATACAAGATCTTGAGAGGAATGTTACTCAAGATTAGCAAATCATATCTCCAAAACACTGCTACACAATATGGTCAAGCTATGACTGCACAGTCATAGGAAGATGCTCCAACATATATGATGTGAATAGAAGATATAACAATGGTAGCTCAAGAAATGAGGGGGAGCAAGCTCTCAACCCCTGAAAACAACTAAATAACCATCCTCAAGAGGATTGGCTAAAATACATATACAAAAATGGGAAATATAATAATTCCGGAGTTGATGTAGCAGCAGCAACTCATAAACAGAAATAGGAGGAGATGGCTAAATGTGATACTCAATCTGAAAGAGCCTCCTCCAATGGAGTTCTAATGTGAAAGGTTGATCCTTTCACCCAATATTTCTCATCCAATCAACCTTGCAGTCCCTCACTGCAAATGGCCCATGAAAATAAAATAGTTTAGGGAAGATAATGTGTTGTAGGAGAGATGGAAAACATTGGACCTGATGGCAAGGTCTTCAAATCTACTCAAAAACACTCCTCAATGATCTTCTAATGAATTGCAGATCCTCTCATCTGAAAAAAAATCTCTGGCATGGTGTTGTGGAACCCTCCCCTGCAACACCCAGCTACACAACCCAGCTACCACTATGAACTGTGCTGCAACTGAATGAATGCCTTAGCCCAAGGCCTGGATATGGGGACAATGAGGTTCAATTCTTCAAGAGGCCTCTCAAGAGGAAGAAGGAATCCTAAACAGGAATTCCTCCAGCAAATCTGCTAAACAACAGAGCTTGCTCTCTTGTCTCTCAAGACAAAAAAATCTAAAATCTTCAACATAACCCCAAATGGTTACCTTTCCCCTTTTTATGCAAATGTGAGTTCCCTCTCCATGGGCCCCACTCATTAGGGTTTGTCTTCTCAAGGAAGCTTCCCTCCTCTATTTCTCGTTGTTCCACATATGCCCTCCACCTCATGCCATTGCGCTATTTCACTTTGGTCAAACTAGACCTAGCCATCTTGCAAGGATCCCCTTTCACACATGGAGGTGTGAAATAAAGCTCAAAAAGTGATCCTTGTTCATGGTGAGAGGATTTGTATTCTCTATGGACAAAATGAATGGGTCTCCTACCCATTTTATTAATCTCCTAAGTGCAAATGTCAAAAATCAATGTTCCACAAAATTTGGAATATTACAGTCCTCCCCTCTCAAAGATTTTTTGTCCTCAAGCAATTACAAGGATAGACTGATTTATTTCCCCTTAATTTCCCTGTAGCATCCATGCATGATAAACTCCTGCAAGAAAAAGATACCATATCATCAATCAAGTGTTCAGGTGTCCTTCCAACATATGTAATCTAGCCTTTGGTGAGCATCCCTAAATAGCTGTCATGTAGAAGCAAATATCCATGAAGGAGACAATGGGCTGTCTAACGGCCTCCTTGAAGCATGAGATCTCATATAAAGTGGTACTCATCATCCCCATATGAATCTCCCATCCCCCAAGAAATCATCCATACAACATGAGCTACCTCCAAACATGGAAACTCATAGAAAACTCTCTCCACCTTGAGCTCCGAAAAAGAAGTTGGGATGGAAATATGAATATGGCAAGCTCCATAGCTCACCCCATGCTGTCCTCCCCTCCACTTATGGTTAGTGTGGAGTATGTGCTGATCAAGGGCTGCAAATGTATTTCCTCCAAGTGGCAACATGAAGAGCAATCATCCAAGGATCTCTCCTCCATCAATGAAAATCCGGTTGGCCCAAGATATGTCATCCATGATGAGTAGGACATGATCATCATAGAATACCCCAATGAAATGATTTCTGTAGGTCATACCATGTACAACAAGGTGAAAACAATGTCTCATAAGGCTACAATGCAATCTCATCCACTGCAGCTGCAAAAAATAACGTGGCAAGCATTGTATAGAAAATATCACCTCTACTACTGCATAGTAAATAGATGAGAAAATTAGCAATAAAAATTCAGATACATGCCCACATATATACAATGGATGGATATCATCATCAAGCTCATAGACCACCTCCAAAGAAGGCAAATAAGTGGTTGTGGTGGCCATGTCTCTCCTCATGTTCCCACTAGAACATGCAATGCAAAAGATATTGTAATCTCCTCCCCTAAAAGACACATTCAAATCATGTGTCACTTCACCAATCATGCTCCAAATAATAACATGGGAAAAATCAGCAAATGGAAACATGCTCCTCATCAAAATAGAGGAAGTACTAATGGTTTCATATGGTGTTGGAAAGTACTAACAGTCTCCCGAGAGTGCATAACGCAGTTTTGTAAACTACTGCTCAAGAAATGTAAAAGGCAAAATGTTTTTAAGTACAATGCTAATTATTTGAATTATCTGATCATGTGTATAATGGAAAAACATTTTCCCAAGGCCATGTGAAAGATGGCTGTCTCCATCATGTGGTTTGGCCCAACTTTTCTAATGAAGCAACATGAAAAATCTGCCCTTTTGAGGAGCCATACACTGCAACATAATGATAAGAGCATGTAGATCAACAAATGTAAACACAAGACTCTTACCATAAGCTGGAAGTAATATGATAGATGGATCTATGTATATTATCCTCCTCCCAAGTGTCAGCATTGTGAGCTCATGCAGAAAGGCTCTTGCCCATGCCAATCTCTGTTTCTTGACATGCTCCTTGTCAAGAACATCTCAAGTGATGCTGCTGCAAATGTGAAGCTTTTCCCAAGATGGAAATTCCTCTCGATCATCCCAAGCCAAAGAATAATCCCTTTTCACTATGAGAGTGCCCACCTCCACTCTTGCAACACCATAAATCATATGAGAGAAAATCTGCTTGTGCTCTCTCCAAGATAGCTCAAGCAACCCAAGTGCTTGTTGCCTCCTCATGCTCACATAATGTAACTCATGTGATGAAGGTACCATGACCGATATATATGTCATATCAGCTCCATGTTTCCCTGCTCTCTGCTACCCCATGATGCAAACATCCTGCCACCTCTCCTCTACTCCCATCCTCCTAGAAAAAGAGTGCTCCAAGTGATGGCCAAACTTCTTCAAGAGGAGCCAGTGAAGCCAAGCATCTTGCTGGCTGGTATCATATATTTTCAACTGGAAATTCAACCCCTTTCTTCTCATCCATACCCACTCATCTCCTTGTGGATGTCTTCTCCTTTTTCCTCCTTTGTTACTCCTCCCATGAGGGCTACCATTCTCCCAAGCCATATCTTCCCCTTTGCATTTCATGGAAGGTTGAAATGCAGCTCCTTGGAGACCTCTTAGAAAATATCTCTCACCCATGCCTATGTTGGATCCATGTGGACCCAATTGTGATGGAGGCAATATCTCCTCTCCACCCATGTCTGACAGCGCTGTTGATTCCTCCAATAGTGTAGCAGTTGTTTCATCCTCGAGTTCAAGGTTTGCTCATTGATTTATCATGGAGGTGCCATGGTTAATTTAATCCTCCAATGGTTCACATCCCAACCTCAAGGGCTGAATGAGACTCATCAAAAGTGCCTAAGGATGAGGGTTTATCGCTCCCTTAAACACTTTGCACAGCGCAGTGCAATGATGGTGTTGGAAATGCTGTCATTGATGGAAAAGGAAATGACAAAGGAGGAGCACTTCAAACAACAACAAGGCAAAGAGAGCATGGAACATGAAGCTGAGGCAGTTTCAAAAGGGTTAGTTGATTGGAGATCTAGAAAGGCAGCAGAGACATCAGAGGAAACAGAGGCAAAGGAGATGGAAAATGAGAGAGCTGCTAGGGAGAGACAAGGTAATTAATTGAAGGGCCAATTGAATATCTGGCCAAGAACAGGAGGGTTTTGTAGTTGATTTCATTTGTATATGTTGATGAAGAACTGTGGAATTGTGTGTATTGGAACCAATGGATTAATGGCAATACTGTAGTAGGGTTAGTGTGAAACTTTGTATCATTGGATGAATTAGTGACTCAGTGTGACTTATAATCAGGAAGAATTAATCACTGTGTATATTCCTATTTGTTTAATTGCATGACTCAATGTATAGAGCACAAGTTGTATGCATTCTGGAATGAACTGTAAAAGCACGAGATAGCATATCAGTAAAGGATGTAATTTTGTATGGTGGATTCGATAGGGTTGACCCACTTGCTGAAGAATGAAATTGAATGGACACCTGATCACAGAGCATGTTTGCTGGAATACATATATATATATGACCTGTGTTAGTTTGGATGCCCTTAATGTATATTTTCATCCACAAATAGGGAAGAAGCCTATCCATTCCAATCTCCATTGAGAGTATGGACCAGCTCGAATCATATATAACCTAAGTTACATTAACACAATCATGCGGAAGAAGAACAATTAAAACAGAGTTATGCTTTCATGGAGAAATGAAAGTGAATGAGACTGTGATTGGGTATTGGGAATCTGGCGTGTGTGGCAAATTTCATGATAGGCAGAGGCACAGAGCTGTGCTTGACGGAGCCTTGAGTGGAAGCTAAGCGGAACTCGAACGACAGAACCTGGAGTAGAGGGGCGGAACCACGAAGGAGGAACAGTGGATGCGGTTTAGAGCGAACTGGTGGTTTTCATCGCACCACCTTCGACGGGGAAGTGATTTTCAAGAAATCAGAGAGATTCCATAGAGCGGCTGACACGTGGCATACGGAGGGACCCCAAAACCACTTTCATTGTGTGCCATCGCGCGTTATCGTCCGTGCATCTTCGTCAAGCGATATCCGTTGGATCGTGTGGAGCGGGGCGACGTGTTCTCTGTCGTCAGATGAGAAGGGAATTTAAGCGTTGGGCCCCACTCCATCACATGAACTTGGAGAATTAACTCTCGTGCTGTTTGGTTGCGCGATAATTCGTTATACTCGTTGGATCACCGAAAACGAAGCGACATCATCACAACCATTGGATGGGGGCGATGGTTTACAAGGTATGTATTAAGGGTGTGGGACCCGATTTCCCTTTGCATTATTGGTTCAATATACGTTGTTGTGTTATGCCGAGATCTTTACCGCCAAGTCAAAGATTAAATAATGTTGAAGGGCCCGAAAGGTTATATGGATATATATATTACTGCGGGGTTTTAATGTAAGTCAGCGGCGCGTTAATATATTTTACGAGGAAATCATGAGCATGTAAGAGTATATCTATGTTCATATATATATAATGTTGATGTGTCGGGGTTAAAGCCAAAGTCAAGGATGCTATGCAGCATTTCGAAACACTGGTAGAAAAATGTATAATATATTGGTATATTACATTTATAATATGGTTGCATAACCATAGATGAATGAGAAACTATCAAAGCTTCTGCATATTTCTAGAGTATCCAGATATGTTTATTGAAATTTCCAGTTTAGCATTAGAATGATAAATTGCACAGCATTTATATTAAAAGACAATTATATGTACAGCAGTTATAGAACTGCATTAAAAAAAAAAAGGCTGCAAGAAAGAAAGAGAGAGAGACAGCGGTAGAAAATATGGTACAGGTAAAAATATGAATAGACACAGAGGTGAACCAAAGTATACAAAACAGTCACTCAACAACAGCAGAAAAAACAAATCCAGTAAAGCCAAAATCCAGAAAAGGAGCTGAGTGAAATTGAAGTGTGTAACTGAAAATGTGAATGTAAATGTTGTAATTAATTTTTTATTGTTTGTGATGCATTGGAAAGTCTCAAAAAGGAAAACAAAACTCCCACTGTAATATCGAAATTAATGTATATTGTTATATTTTTTATGAATGAGCGGGTAAAAGAAATGAGAAGGCAGAAGGAAAAAAGTCAGGACTATTCACCTCAAATTCCCTGAGGAATGTAAAGAGTCATGTGATGAACTCTATATATAATATCACATTGATATGCACAAGAGGGTTGGAGAGGGTGAGTGAAGAGAATGAAGAAATGAAGCAGTGAGGCAAAGAAGAAGGAGGAGATGAGCAGAGAAGAAGGAGAAGCTGATAGAGAATTTGAGAAGATGCAGAGATGATACAAGAAAGATATGAGAATAGATGAACAACAGAGCAGATGGAACATAACAGAGCCGATATCCAAGGTAAATCAACAAGTGTTTCTCTTTTAAAGAGTAAGGAAGTTGGAGCTTCCCTATCAAGTTGTAGCTTTATAGATGTCAGTTGTAGCTAACTGAGGTAGGAGCCTCCTCTAGGTTGGCGCCTACAGAAAATTGATGGGAGTTGGAGCTTCCTTGCAAGTTGTAGCTTGTAAGATTGAGGTTGGAGCCTCCTGTAGGTTGGTGCCTATAGAAAATCAGTGGTGAGAGGGAGTTCAAGCTTGCCTTTGCATCACAACAATAATAAGATATGGTTTTCTCCCTTTATGGGTTTCCACTTATATCTGGTGTCTCTGTGCATGATGTTTATGTGTTGATCTGGTTTATATCATCTGCTTAATAATTGCTGCTCTCATATTAAGTCTACTATTACATTATATTAATTCTTGCTACTCACATTCTAAGATTACTCACAAGTTAAGTTAAACATGAAATGAGTTTTAATGAAAAAGTTTTAAAAGTCCATGACTGTGTTAAATCGACCAACACCTCTCTGCGCCTCGCCTCCTCTCACTGAATCTCCCTCATAAACAATTGTACGAGAGATGTATCTTTGTAAGCTTAATAACTTGAAGGATATCTCGTTGAGTCATGGAATATCAAAATGCACCTGTGTTAAATACAACAAACTTTCCTGATGGAGAGATAATATTAAAACAGGTTTAATGGCATATGAACCTGAGGTATGGAAGCTTGTATGTGATGGTTACTGCAAATACTCACCCATGGTGAAAGAAAAACATAGGAATGCCAAGGAAAAATGTGTGATATATAACAATCTTCATAACAAGGATCTTGAGTTAATAATGGATTTACCTTTAGCAAAAGAAATTTGGGATAGACTGCATTTCATGCATAGAGTAGACACTGAGGATTGCATTGTCAAGAAGGAGAAGAAAATTAAGAAGAAGAAAAATTCATGTCAAAAGGAAAATGTTCAAACACATGAGGTACCTCCTAGTGTGAATGGTAGTAATAACCATGAAGAAATTGCAGCTGAAGAAAAGGACAAACTAGACACTGCCTTGACTAAAATAGAAAGACTAAAGAATGAAAACAAAGACCTTAAGACAGTGGTGAAAATATGTGATGAGAAAGCATATGAAGATAAGAAGGAAATTATAGGCCTGAAGACACACCTTGAATAAGCAAAGAAAATAGAAGATAATCTACTACAACAAATGGAAGAGAAAATTATGGAATGTGAGAGACTGGAAGAAGTAGTGAGCCTAAGAAAGAATTTAGAAAAAGCCCAAAGAGAACTATTAATGAGTACACCTACAATGAAAATCTCTGGACAGTTGGAACAAATTCTAAAGGCTCGAAGGTCACCTCTCATAAAGGCTGTGATAGGATGCGAAGGTGAAACCAGTAAGTCCAAGGTTAAAGATAGCAAGAAAATCATCTTTGTAAAAGCTGTAAAGGACAGTGAAGCAGCTCAGCAGATTACTAAAAAAATAGAAGCCAACAAGAACAGGATTTGTGAAGAAACAAAGAGAATCAAGCAGCAACATGGTAGGACATAGAATGAGAATATGAAACAATCAGCTTCTAAAGACTCATATGCTTCTGAAGATGAATTGAATAAATTTGGAAGATTTGAACGAAGGTTCTTTCCTCCTATGAAAAATATCACATGTTTTACCTGCCGCAAACAAGGACATACTGCAACATGTTGTAAGACAAAACAAATCCAGTCCAATCAGCAAAGGATGCAACAAAAGAGAAGAATCCCTCAAGCAAGAAAATGGAAAGAACAATCTTTCACGAGGTACACAAATTTTTTCCATGGCTATTGTTATGCATGCAATAATTTTGGACATAAATCTGTTGAATGTAAAATGTATTCAAGAAGGAGAACAAAGTATTGTACATCAACTCAAATTTACTTTGACAAAATAAGATGTTATGTATGCCTCAAGCTTGGCCACAAAGCAAAGGACTCTAAACTGTGATATACATTAAAGAACTCTAGACAGATGATGGGATCAAACCAGATCAATCAAAACTATGAATCTAAAAGAAGAGAAGACATTATGATGAACCCCAATAAGGTATGGAAGGAAAGGAGAAAGGGGGAGCCTATTATCTCAATAACATAACGAATCCTCCATAGTCTCAGGGGGAGCTCCTCTAGGAAGCAAAGCAAAAATCCATCCAGTGAAATTTATGAAGAAACATCCTAGGGGGAGAGCAGTTCATAAATAGACCCCATGAAAGCAGTCTAAGAAGAGCTCCATGTAATAAGAACAGCTATGGGAACAAGAAGATTATTTGAAGTATTCAATAGCTGAAAGATTGATAGAAGGAGAAAAAGCAGCAAGAAACCATGATGATAGAGGAAACATCAGTAATGAACTTGTAAGCTAAGAAGATATCAACACATTAAAGGATGATCACAGAATGCTTCATACTGCTAGAATTAACAATGAACCCCATTAAGAATTTTGAGTAAGAAAGGTGCCTATCATCAGTTCATTACATCTCTCATCTACAAAAAGTTCACTTGGAGGAATGCAATTAAGTGAGTAATAAATCTTTGAGTAATCAGCCCATGAAGATACGTAGAAAATAAATTGAAGATGTCTTCCTGAAGATTTGAATGTTAGAACAGTTGAAAGTGTTTATAAAGTAGCAATGATTATGGAGCAGTCCAAGAAAAGAAAATGCAGTGACATTCTTTTAAACCAAAATGACAGAATAAGCAAAAGGTTAATGATGCCAAGATTAGATTCAGTATATTGATGATTGTTGGTGTGAACAGTGAAAAGATAAATAGTAGAAACTATGGGTTCATGTGCTAGCTAAAGTGAAATCTCTGCATGATTTATCAAAGTGGCATTTAGGTACAAGCAGCATGCCTATCAGCAGAATATCAAGTGTTATTATGGAGTAGCAGTAGTATGGTACAGGTCCTCGGGATCAAAGGATTATGGCAAAAGTGCATCAAGGTGAAAATCCCAGAGTTATCTGTATTTGGCATGAAAAGGTCAATAATAGAGCTAAAATATCAGTACTCTGTTTACACTTGAAACATTATATTAGACATTGAAGAAGTCTTTGTTTCTATATATATAATTGCATGCCTTCTTGAATTCAGTACATATATCTTCAAGGCCTATTTTTTAAAGATCAGTTACAAAACTATGTGAAGTCTGTTTGCTGAGTTTTCAATTAAACATCTTGAATATGCTTTTGTGGAAGTTCAGTCTGATAGAATAGTCAAAGTATCTAAAGATTAAAGGACTAGCTGTGATTACCATCTGAAGCTCAAAAGTTTTTTAAAATTCATCTAAATCCTACTTTAGCATAAATGATTTACTGGTAATCCACCTTTAAAGAGAGATTTATCATTGACATACATACCTCCTCATGTCATAAAGAAAACTACATGATTGATAAATAAGACTGACCAATACATTGAAGGATTTATTTTGAAAGTACAGTGTGCAAGCAGTAAAAGTCATTTGGCCTCTCATATTAAAAGATATTTCCTAATCTGACAATAAGTTGTAAACTCTAGCTTGATTCATTGTTCACATCAACAACAAGAACCTCCAATCTTTAAAAGTAATATCCTTGTCAGGATCCTAGCTCATATTATCACCAACAGGCAGGAAAGGTGTACCATAGAAATAAAATATATATATTGGCATCATTATCATAATTGAACAAGTATGGTACTGCAGATGAGTATTGCAGGAGAAGACATATTCCATCTACAATCTTCCTCAACAAAAATATATTAGCTCACTACATCAGACAGAGACAGAAGTATATTTGAAGCCTTTCAGTATTTTAGTTTTTGATCCAATCATACATCTCTGATTAGATAAAGCTGGTACAATGTGTTTTATGAAGTGTCATTATCTTCACTTTTAGCTCTATACAACTGAAAGAAGTCTACATGTTTGAATTGTATCAATTTACAGTGTATATTAAAGTCCAATAATCCTCAAAGTGTTCTCTCAACAAGTCTTGTACATCAGTCTAGAGCAGCATGGTACAAAGTCAGAAGAAGAAGGCCTAATCACATCTCAGAGAGAGGAAATGAAGAGATAGAATCTACACTGAGAGATGTGCAACCCTTTTCCATTGATGTCAAAGGGGGAGGAAAAGAAAGTAACAAAAAATATATAGGGTCTTCTAAAATAAGCTAGATAGAGGAAGACTTGGAGGAAGCATTGATTTATTAGATAGGTTGCCATCAATGCCAAATGGGGAGATCAAGTGGAAATGTTGTCAACATGGTAAAGGAAATGACAAAGGAGGAGCACTTGAAATAGCAACAAGGAAAAGAGAGCATGGAACATGAAGCTGAGGCAATTTAGAAGGGTTAGTTGATTGGAGATTTGGAAAGGCAGCAGAGACATTAGAGGAAACAGAGGCAAAGGAGATGGAAAAGGAGAGAGCTTCTAGGGAGAGACAAGGTAATTAATTGAAGGGCCAATTGAATATCTGGCCAAGACCAGGAGGGTTTCGTACTTGATTTCATTTGTATATGTTGATGAAGAACTGTGGAATTGTGTGTATTGGAACCAATGGATTAATGGCAGTACTGTAATAGGGTTAGTGTGAAACTCTATATCATTGGATGAATTAGTGACTCAGTGTGACTTATAATCAGGAGGAATCAATCACTGTGTATATTCCTATTTATTTAATTGCCTGACTCAGTGTATAGAGGAAAATTTGTATGCATTCTAGAATGAACCATAAAAGAACAAGATAGCATATCAGTAAAGGATGTAATTCTGTATGGTGGATTCGATAGGATTGACTTGCTTCCTGAAGAATGCAATTGAATGGACACCTGATCGCAGAGCATGTTTGCTGGAATACACATATATATGACCTGTGTTAGTTTAGATGCACTTTAATGTATATTTGCATCCACAAATAGGGAAGAAGCCTATCCATTCCAATCTTTGTTGAGAGTATGGACTAGCTCGAATCATATATAACCTGAGTTACATTAACACAATCGCGCGGAGGAAGAACAAATAAAATAGAGTTATGCTTTCATGGAGAAACGAAAGTGAATGAGACTGTGATTGGGTATTGGGAATATGGCCTATGTGGCCAATTTCATAATAGGCAGAGGCACGGAGCTGTGCTTGACGGAGCCTTGAGTAGAAGCTAAGCAAAACTCGGACGACAGAACTTGGAGTAGAGGGGCGGAACCATGAAGGAGGAATAGTGGACGCGGTTTAGAGCGAACCAGTGGTTTTCATCACACCACCTTCGATGGGCAAACGATTTTCAAGAAATCAGAGCGATTCCATAGAGCGGCTGACACGTGGCATACGAAGGGACCCCAAAACCACTTTCATTGCGCGCCATCCCGTGTTATCGTCTGTGCAGCTTCGTCAAGCGATATCCGTCGGATCGTGTGGAGCGAGGTGACATGTTCTCTGTCGTCGGATGAGAAGGGAAGTTAAGTGTTGGGACCCACTCCATCACGTGAACTCGGAGAATTAAATCTCGTGTCGTTTGGTTGCACGATAATTCGTTATGCTCGTTGGATCACTGAAAACAAAGTGACATCATCACAGTCGTTGGATGGACGTGATGGTTTACAAGGTATGTATTAAGGGCGTGGGACCCGATTTCCCTTCGCATTATTGGTTCAATATACGTTGTTGTGTTATGACGAGATCTTAACCCCCAAGTTGAAGATTAAATATTGTTGAAGGGCCCGAAAGGTTATATGGATATATATTTCTGCTGGGTTTTAATATAAGTCAGTGGCACGTTAATTTTTGTAAAAATTGAAGTGGGGAATATATATTATGAGGAAACCATGAGCATGTACGAGTATATCTATGTTCATATATATATATAATGTTGATGCGTCGGGGTTTAAGCCAAAGTCAAGGATACTATGTAGCATTTCGAAGCACTGGTAGAAAAATGTATAATATATTGGTATATTACGTTTATAATATGGTTGCATAACCATAGATGAATGAGAAACTATCAAAGCTTCCGCATAGTTCTAGAGTATCTAGATATGTTTATTGAAATTTCCAGTTCAGCAGTAGAATGATAAATTGCATAGTAGTTATATTAAAAGATAGTTATATGTACAGCAGTTATACAATTGCAATGAAGAAGAAAGTCTACAAGAACGAAAGAGAGAGAGATAGCGAAAAAAAAAAATGGTACAGGGAAAAAGATGAATAGACATAGAGGTGAACCAAATTATATAGAACAGTCACTCAACAACAGCAGAAAATACAAACCCGGTAAAGTCAAAATCCAGAAAAGGAGCGGAGTGAAATTGAAGTGTGTAACTGAAAATGTGAACGTAAATGTTGTAATTAATTTTTTATTGTTTGTGATGCATTGGAAAGTCTCCAGTAGGAAAACAAAACTCCCACTGTAATATTGAAATTAATGCATATTTTTATATTTTTCTGAATGAGCCGGTAAAAGAAATGAGAAGGCAGAAGGCAAAAAGTCAGGACTATTCACTTCAAATTCCCTGAGGAATGTAAAGATTCATGTGATGAACTCTATATATAATATCAGATTGATATGCACAAAGTGGTAAGAGAGTGAGGGAAGAGAATGCATAAATGAAGTAGTGAGGCAGAGAAGAAACAGGAGCTAAGCAGAGAAGAAGGAGGACCTAAGTAGAGAAGAAGGAGAAGCTGATAGATAATTTGAGAAGATGCAGAGATGATACAGGGCAGATATGAGAATTGATGAACAACAGAGCAGATGGAACAGAATAGAGCTGATATCCAAGGTAAATCAGCAAGTGTTTTTCTTTTGAAAGAGTATGAATTTGGAGCTTCCATATCATGTTGCAGCTTGATAGATGTTGCTGTTGTAGTCAGATCGAGGTAGGAGCCATGAAGGTTGGAAGCCTGCAAAAATCATGTGAGTTGGAGCTTTGTAAGTTGCAGCTGCAAAATTGAGGTTTTGAGGTTGGAGCCTCCTGTAGGTTGGTGCCTACAGAAAAACAGTGGTGAGATGGAGTTGGAGCTTTCCTTTGCATCACAAAAATAATAAGATGTGGTTTTCTCCCTTTACGGGTTTTGACTTATATATGGTGTCTCTGTGCATGATTTTTATGTGTTGATCTCGTTTATATCATCTGCTTAATACTTTCTTCTCTCATATTAAGTCTATTGTTACATTATATAATGCTTGCTACTCACATTCTAATATTACTCACAAGTTAAGTTAAACATGAAATGAGTGTTAACGAAAAAGTTTTAAAAGTCCATGAATGTGTTAAACTGATTCACCCCCCCACCGCCCCCCCGCTCTCAGTTTAACTAAGGGTTCAACACATGGTGCTCTGGAATAACAATAGATGCAGATCCTGGGACCTTTAAAGATGAATCTCCATGATTCCTTAAGTTTTGTGTTGAAATGAAAAGTGGAACTTCACTCTTACCTGGACGGATCCTAGGGTCTTCTTATGTGGCTACAGTAGTTGACTCCTCTAATGCCACAGCTACCTTCTCCATAGCTGAAAAATGCTACTCCTCCTTTTTCCTCTCTCCATCAAAGGTTTGAATCAACCTTTGAGAAAAGTCTTCAAAAGAGCTTACCCTTGAATGGACCAAGGGTTTAAACCACCAAATAGAGGCTTCACACTCCATGTGCAGTGCTGCAATCTCCACTTCTTCTTCTTCTTCTGCCACTATATGTAGCAAGAAAAAGGCTTCGAGCTGTTTCACCCAAGCTCTATCTGATGTGTCCCCATAAAAAGTAGACAATAGGAACCTATTGCCTCTGATTTCTCTTTTTCCATAAGATATTCTCTCCTCCTTCTACTGAATAAAATATGGGAATGTTGTAGCTCCCATGAATGCTGCAGAATGGGATTTATACTCATCCATGTATTGATTTAGAACCAGATGATCTAAGCATCTCCCATGCTTGCTTTCTTTCTGAGAATAGGAGGTACATGGACCTTCCTCTTCTCTTCTTTGCTTCTCCTCCTAGGGGAGATTCTTCTGTGCTCTAAAAATAGATGAGATCAAGCTCATCTTCTGCATCATCATCTTCTTCCTCTTTCTTGGGCTTGAAGGCCACAGGCTAAGCCAAGAAAGGTGCTTCAATACCACTTTGATATCCCAAATGGGAAATTTCTGCAAATGTTGGGAATATCTTAAGATATTCCTTTTTCATTAATATTTCAAGTCTATTTTAGAGATTGACTTTTGGGGCATTTACCGGATGCATCACCTTCACAAAGAAGGATGAAATCCATAGGCTATCTGGCCCTTTGTAGACTATGTCTATAGATATGTAATATCTCCTATTAGGAACACATTAAAGCAATATGAACTCATGAAAATAGGAGAAATCCATATCCATTCTATTAGATTGTAGCAATAATGCAAATAATACAAGACCTTGAGAGGAATGTTACTCAAGATTAGCAAATCATATCTCCAAAACAATGCTACACAATAAGCTCAAGCTATGACTGCCGAGTCATATGAAGATGTTGTAACATATATGATGTGAATAGAATTATATAAAAATGGTAGCTCAAGAAATGAGGGGGAGCAAGCTCTCAACCCCTTAAAACAACTAAATAACCATCCTCAAGAGGATTGGCTGAAATACATATACAAAATTGGGAAATTTAATAATGTCGGAGTTGTTATAGCAGCAACAACTCATAAACAGAAATAGGAGGAGATGGATGAATGTGATACTCAATCTGAAAGAGCCTCCTCCAATGGAGTTCTAATGTGAAACGCTGATCCTTTCACCCAAGATTTCTCCTCCAATCAACCTTGCAGTGCCTCACTGCAAATGGCCCATGAAAATAACGTAGTTTAGGGAAGATATTGCGCTGTAGGAGAGCTGGAAAACATTGGCCTGATGCCATGGTTTGCAAATTTTCTCAAAAACACTCCTCAATGATCTTCTAATGAATTTGAGATCCTCTCCTCTAAAAAACAATCTCTGGAGTGGTGTTGTGGAACCTCCCCTCGAACACCCAGCTACACAACCAAGCTACCTCTATGAACTGCGCTAGAACTGAATGAATGCCTTGGCCCAAAGCCTGGATATGGGGAAAATGAGGTACAATTCCTCAAGAGGCCACTCAAGAGGAATAAGGAATCCTAAATAGGAATTCCTCCAGCAAATATGCTAAACAACAGAGTTTGCTCTGTTATCTCTCAAGACAACGAAATCTATAATATTCAACATAACCCTAAATGATTTCCTTTCCCCTTTTTATGCAAATGTGAGTTCCCTCTCCATGGGCCCCACTCATTAGGGTTTGTCTTCTCAAGGAAGCTTCCCTCATCTATCTCTGCGTTGTTCCACATATGCTCTCCACCTCATGCCACTGCATTGTTTGACTTTGGTCAAACTAGACCTAGCCATCTTGCAAGGATCCCCTTTCCCACATGGAGGTGTGAAATAAAGCTCCAAAAGTGATTCTTCTTCATGGTGAGAGGATTTTTATTCTCTATGGAAAAAATTAATGGGTCTCCTACCCATTTTATTAATCTCCTAAGTGCAAATGTCAAAAATTAATATTCCACAAAATTTGGAATATTACAATCCTCCCCTCTCAAAGATTTCGTGTCCTTAAGAAAGTACAAGGATAGACTAACTTATTTCCCCTTAATTTCCTTGTAGCATCCATGCATGATAAACTCCTCCAATAAAATGATATCATATCATCAATCAAGTGTTCAGGTTGTCCTTCCAACATATGCAATCTAGCCTTTGGTGAGCATCCCAAAATCACTGTCAAGTAGAAGAAAATATCCATGAAGGAGAGAATGGGTTGTCTAAGGGCCTTCTTGAGGCATGAGATCTGATATAAAGTGGGACTCATCATCCCCATATGAATCTTCCATCCCCTGAGAAATCATCCATACAACATGAGCTGCCTCCAAACATGACAACTCATAGAAAATTCTCTCCACCTTGAGCTCCGAAAAAGAAGGTGGGATGGAAATATGAATATGGAAAGCTCCATAGCTAACCCCATGCTATCCTCCACTCCACTTATGATTAGTGTGGAGTATGTTCTTATCAAGGGTTGCAAATTTATTGCCTCCAAGTGGAAACATGAAGAGCAATCCTCCAAGGATCTCTCCTCCATCAATGAAAATCTGCCTGGCCCAAGATATGTCATCCATGATGAGTATGACATGATCATCATATAATACCCAAATGACATGTTTTATATAGGTTATAACATGTACAGCAAGTTACAAACAATGTCTCATAGGGCTACAACGCAATCTCATCCACTGTAGCTGCAGAAAATAACATGGCAAGCATTGTATAGAAAATATCACCTCTACTACTGAATAGTAAATAGATGGGAAAATCAGCAATAAAAAATTAGATACATGCCCAAATATAAACAATGGATGGATATCATCATAAAGCTCATGGCCCACCTCCAAATAAGGAAAATAAGTGGCTATGGTGGCCATGTCTCTCCTCATGTTCCCACTAGAACATGCAATGCAAAAGCTATGGGAATCTCCTCCCCTCAAAGACACATTCATCTCATGTGTCACTTCACCAATCATGCTCCCAATAATAAAATGGAAAAAATAAGCAAATGGAAACATGCTCCTCATCAAAATAGAGGAAGTATTTATGGTTTCATATGGTGCTAGAAAGTACCAACAGTCTCCCAAGAGTGCATAACGTAGTTTTGCAAACTACTGCTCAAGAAATGTACAAGGCAAAATTTTTTGAAGTAAAATGCTAATTATATGAATTAGCTGATCATGTGTATGATGGAAAAAAAATTTCCCAAGGCCATGTGAAATATGGTTGTCTCCATCATGTGGTTTGGCCCAACTTTGCTCATTGAGCAACATGAAAAATCTGCCCTTTTGAGGAGCCATGCACTGCAACATAATGATAAGAGAATGTAGATCAAAAAATGTAAACACAAGAATCTTACCATAAGCTAGAAGTAAGATGATATATGGATCTATGTATATGATCCTCCTCCCAAGTGTCAGCGCTGTGATCTCATGCAGAAAGGCTCCTGCCCATGCCAATCTATGTTTCTTGACATGCTCCTTGTCAAGAACATCTCTGGTGATGCTGCTGCAAATGTGAAGCTCTTCCCAAGATGTAAATGCCTCTAAATCAGCCCAAGCTAAAGAGTAATCCTTTTGCACTATGAGAGTGCCCTCCTCCACTCTTACAACACCATAAATCATATGAGAGAAAATCTACTTGTGTTCTCTCCAAGATAGCTCAAGCAACCCAAGTACTTGTTGCCTCCCCATGCTCACATCATGTAACTCATGTGATGAAGGTACCATGAATTATATATATGTCATATAAGCTCCATGTATCCCTGCTCTATGCTTCCCCATGATGAAAACATCCTGCCACCTCTCCTCTATTCCCATCCTCCTAGAAAAAGAGTGTTCCAAGTGATGGCCAAACTCCTTCAAGAGGAGCCAGCGCAGCCAAGCCTCTTGTTGCCTGGTATCATATATTTTCAAGTGGAAATTCAGCCCCTTGCTTCTCATCCACACCCACTCATCTCCTTGTGGATGTCTTCTCCTTTTTCCTCCTTTGGTACTCCTCCCATGAGGGCTACCATTCTCCCAAGCCATATCTTCCCCTTTTCATTTCATGGAAGGTTGAAATGCAGCTCCTTGGAGACCTCTTAGAAAATGTATCTCACCGATGGCTATGTTGGATCCATGAGGACCCAATTGTGATGGAGGTAATATCTCCTCTCCACCCATGTCTGACAGTGCTGCTGATTCCTCCAATAGTGTAGCAGTTGTTTCATCCTCCAGTTTAAGGTTTGTTCCCTGATTTGTCATGGAGGTGCCATGGTTTATTTCATCCTCCAATGGTTCACATCCCAACCTCAATGGCTGAATGAAACTCATCAAAAGTGCCTAAGGATGAGGTTTTATCTCTCCCTTAAACCCTTTTCATAGCGCAATGCAATCATGATGCTCTGGAATAGCAATAGATGTAGATCCTAGGACCTTTAAAGATGAATTTCCATGATTCCTTAAGTTTTTTGATGAAATGAAAAGTGGAACTTCACTCATACTCCACTGCTTCTTCTTCTTCTGCCACTAGATGTAGCAAGAAAAAGGCTTCTAGATGTTTCACCCAAGCTCTAGTTGAAGTTTCCCCATCAAATGTAGACAATAGGAACCTATTGCCTCTAATTTCTCTTTTTCCATAGGAACTTCTCTCCTCCTTCTGCGGAATAAACTGTGGTCATGCTATAGCTCCCTTGAATGCTGCAAAATGGGATTTATACTCATCCAGGTATTGATTTAGAACCAGATGATCCAAGCATCTCCCATGCTTTCTTTCTTTTTGAGAATAGGAAGTGCATGGACGTTCCTCTTCTCTTCTTTTCTTCTCCTCCTCATGGAGATTCTTCTTTGCTATAAAAATAGATGAGATCAACCTCATCTTCTGTATCATCATCTTCTTCCTCTTTCTTGGGCTTGAAGGCCACAGGCTGAGCCAAAAAAGGTGCTCGGATACCACTTTGATATCCCAAATGGGAAATTTCTGCAAATGTTGGGAATATCTTAAGATATTACTTTTTCTTAAATATTGCAAGTCTATTTCAGAGATTGACTACTGGGGCATTTTCCAGATGCATCGCCTTCACAAGGAAGGGTGAAATCTAGAGGCTATCTGGCCCTTTGTAGACTATGTATATAGATATGTAATATCTCCTATTAGGAACAAATTACAGCAATATGAACTCATGAAAATAGGAGAAATCCATATCCCTTCTATTAGATAGTAGCAATAATGCAAATAATACAAGACCTTGAGAGGAATGTTACTCAAGATTAGGAAATCATATCTCCAAAACACTGTTACACAATATGCTCAAGCTATGACTGCGTAGTCATATGAAGATGCTGTAACATATATGATGTGAATACAATTATATAACAATGGTAGCTCAATAAATGAGGGGAAGCAAGCTCTCAACCCCTGAAAACAACTAAATAACCATCCTCAAGAGGATTGGCTGAAATACATATACAAAAATGGGAAATATAATAATGTCGGAGTTGTTATAGTAGCAACAACTCATAAACAGAAATAGGAGGAGATGGTTGAATGTGATACTCAATCTGAAAGAGCCTCCTCCAATGGAGTTCTAATGTGAAAGGCTGATCCTTTCACCCAAAATTTCTCCTCCAATCAACCCTGCACTCCCTCACTGCAAATGGCCCATGAAAATAACGTAGTTTAGGGAAGATACTGCGCTATAGGAGAGCTGGAAAAAATTGGCCTGATGCCAAGGTCTGCAAATCTGCTCAAAAACACTCCTCAATGATCTTCTAATGAATTATAGATCGTCTCCTCTAAAATAAAATCTCTGGAGTGGTGTTGCGGAACCCTCCCCTGAAACACCCAGCTACACAACCGAGATACCTATATGAACTGCACTGCAACTGAATGAATGCCTTGGCCCAAAGCCTGGATATGGTAACAATGAGGTACAATTCCTCAAGAGGCCTCTCAAGAGGAAGAATAAATCCTAAACAGGAATTCCTCCAGCAAATCTGCTAAACAACAAAGTTTGCTCTCTTGTCTCTCAAGACAACGAAATATATAATCTTCAACATAACCCCAAATGGTTGCCTTTCCCCTTTTTATGCAAATGTGAGTTCCCTCTCCATGGGCCCCACTCATTAGGGTTTGTCTTCTCAAGGAAGCTTCCCTCCTCTATCTCTGCGTTGTTCCACATATGCTCTCCACCTCATTCCACTACACTGTTTGACTTTGGTCAAACTAGACCTAGCCATCTTGTAAGGATCCCCTTTCCCACATGGAGGTGTGAAATAAAGCTCCAAAAGTGATTCTTCTTCATGGTGAGAGGATTTTTATTCTCTATGGACAAAATGAATGGGTCTCCTACCCATTTTATTAATCTCCTAAGTGAAAATGTCAAAAATTAATATTCCACAAAATTTGGAATATTACAGAGATTTTGAAACTCTCTGTATGAAAGAGTCAGAAGATATAGAATTAGTTTTTACTCATGTTATTGGGTTGGTTACCTAGATAAGGTCTCATGGAGAGACGATTGAAGAAAGAAGAATTGTGGAGAAAATATTGAGAAGTCTACCCTTAAGATTTGATGCCATATTAGTGGAAATAGAAGAGACAAAGGATGTTTCAATATCTACAGTGGATGAGCTAAGTGCATCCATGATGTCTCATGAACACAGACCGAACATAGGAACATATTCCTCATTGGAACAATATTTTAAGACTCAAATGTCTTTTGGCTGAAGCAGAGGTCAAGGTAGAAGCCAAAATAGAGGAGGAAACAACCTGCAAGTTCGAGTGAAAGGGACAACAATCAGAACCAAAATGAAGGCTCAAGCCAACACCAAGCTCATGGACAAAGGTATGATAAATCCCAAGTCCAATGTCATTATTGCAAGAAATATGGGCACTATGCCAATGAATGTAGGAAAAATAAAAATGACATGAATAATAGGTAGAATGCTAATTTCGTAAAAGAAAATAAGAACCAGAGTAATGTGTTGTTAACATGTAATGTAGCACAAGATAGAAAAGATGATGTACGGTTATTAGAATTATGTTGTAGCAACCACATGACTAGAAACATAGTAATGTTTACCAGTCTCGATGAAAATGTTAAATCTGAAGTAACAACAGGAACTGATAGTAAGATCTCTGTCAAGGGAAAAGGCAGAGTCAGTATCCTGGCAAGAAATGGAGAACAAAAGTTTGTTCCAGATGTATATTATGTAATTGGCTTGAAATGTAATATTTTGAGCATTGGACTGCTCATTCACAAGGGCTACAATTTATTTTTTAAAGATGATATGTGCACAATCATGGATATACCTCCAAGCAAGAAAGTCATTGCATAGGTGCAGATGACAAGAAATATGATGTTTTGTCTCAAGCTTATAGCAGACTTGAAGGAAAGAAGAAATGTAGCAGCTGTAACACAAGAGGTTTTTCAAAAGGAAGTGAAAGATGAAAACTGGTTATGGAATTTTAGAATTGGACATCTAAATCTTGGAGGCCTGAACTTGTTGCACAGAAAGGTAATGGTAAAAGGATTACCACTGATTGAAAAAGCGAACAGCCTTTGTGAAGGCTTCATCTTGGGAAAACAACACAGAGAAAGTTTTCCAGCAGGGAAGAGTATAAGGGCAAAGGCACCGTTAGAGATTTTCCATTCAGATCTGTGTGGACTAATGAAAATGCCATCTTTAGCTGGAAACAAATATGTTTTGACATTCATAGATGATTACACCAGAAAGACATGGGTGTATTTCTTGAAACATAAGAGTGAAGTGTTTGAACAGTTCCGCCACTTCAAAGCTCATGTTCAGAAGCAGAGTGGGCACTACATCAAAGTGTTGAGAAGTGACAGAGGTGGAGAATACATCTCCAAAGAGTTCCTACGTTTCTGTAGGGAGAATGACATACATAAGCAGTTTACCACAAGGTACACACCTCAGCAAAATGATGTTGTTGAAAGGAAAAACCGAACCATCATAGACATGGTCAGAAGTATGTTGAAGGAAAAACATTTTCCAAATGATTATTAGGATGAAGCCGCAAATTGTGCAGAGTGCATCTTGAATAGATGCCCAACCAAAGTTTTCATGAACAGAGTTACAGAAGAAGCGTGGAGTGGCATAACGATGTTGCACGGCACCCGTTTCAACTGGGCCAGCATACTGATGGCCTCCCTTCATACAAACATATCCTCGTCATTGGTACTAGATGAATGTTTGCCTTCTGAATTCTACATGGCCTCTTATTTGTTGGATGTTGTCTATTAAAGGTGCCACTTTGAAGGATGGGTGCACAATTGGGATCCAAAACAGACCCGTGTGATCCACTTACAAACCAAAGTGTTTTGGGATTCCAGATATAAGCAGGACATAGAGCCAATCTCTCAAGTTTTCGTCCCAACTCCTTATAGAAAATTGTTCGGCCAAGACACTCCTTGCATGTCTTGGTGAGCCATGGAGACACTAGGCAAGGTGGCACACTGGTTCCCTTTTGCCGATTACACATTCATTTGAGTATTTGGCTCATACAAGGCCCCCCATGCTATGCCTCGATATGTCACAAAAAAAATTCTCATGCAAGAGGTTTGTTTCAATACATCTGTCAGTTTGTCTAGGGTCTTGACCAATGGTAAGAAGAAACTGTGGCCTACACTACCTCTCACTATCGGTGCTTACACAGTTAGGGATTTCAGGGAGGTAGAGGCAGAAGTGGAATAGATGAAAAGTTATCACCTTGGTACATTAGAACACCGGACCTATGACCTAGAAAGAAGAGTCCCTGATCACTGCAAGTGTGCTAAGTTCAAATGCAACTATCAGCACATGATTACCCAGGCGAAGATGAGAGATGAAATTGGTACAATGCAGACCGAAAACTTGCTCCGGGGGCAAACTCTGATCAAGAAGACCCAGATGACCAAACATTGGAAGACAGGAGCTGTGAATTGGGAGGTGCTTCTTCTTCTCTAACTAAGAAGCCTCGAACTAGTATAGGGCACAACACTTCTACCCTACAGACAGAACTAGAAGCTAAAGCCCAGCAAGAAAGGGAGAAGAAGATGAATGAAGATGAAGATAAACACAAGAAGAATCTAAGATCAGAGCAGAATAATAAGCAGGGCGAAGAGGCTAGAAAAAAGGAGGAGGAACAGGAGGTGGAGGCTGCGGCAGAATGAGAACTCAAGAAATAATTAGACCAAATGGAAGTCAAATGTCAGAGGAAAGTAGAGCAAGCAGCAGTAGCTCAGCATAAAAGGAAAGCCGAACTAGAAGCAATGGCAAAAGCATCACGCAGACAGAAGAGAGAACATGAAAAGGCAGAAGCCAAACGCCTTCGAAAAGAAGAGGAAGAGAGGAAAAAGAAAGAAAAGGAGGATCAAATGCTAGAGAATATCAAGGCATCACCTCAAGACACAGGATCATAATCTAAGCTACCTCCCCTCGAGGTACCTGTAGTCGGAACATGCGCTACACTCTCTGATCTGAGTTCTTACGAAGGACAGGAGGAGGAGGTATTCGATCTTACCAGGCTCACATACGATCAGTTCTCCTTCAAGATCCGATAGGAGAAAAGGAAATTCATGGCGCGAAATCCTTCTGCCTCATCCATAGTTACGACGGAGAAGGACATAGTCTTAGACACTAGGACTAACCTGGTGATGATAGCATCGGCTGGCACAACTTTCGCTGCGGCCACAGAGGAGAACGTGAACAGAATGAGTTGAGAGATCTTCTCTCTACAAAATAGGTTGCAAGAAGTAGAGCAGAAGGAGGCAAGGGCATAATAGGAAAGGTTAGCATTGAGAGAGGAGATTCAGCAACTCCAAAACAAAACTGCCCCTATCAACGAAGTACCACTCGTCGTTCAAAGGGAGTCCGATATATTAGAAGCCACCATGAGATAATTCTATGGGGAGATGTTTACCATGAAACAAACAGTTGCCCCCTTGGTGAGAGCCCAAACAGAAACCAAGCAAAAGAGCAAGCAACTGAAGGAAGCCTCAGCTGCCTTATATAGGATGATGTATTTGACGATGTGGTACCCCCAGGCTCCTGAACACCTGCCAAAGAAAGACTGGATCCAAACACAATATGCCAAGGTCCAGATCCGAATGAAAATGTAGTCCAAATATAAGCTATCCAAGGACCTAGACAAGGTGATGTCCGCTTACGAGCATCTGATCAATGAAATCGATTCAATGCACATCCTACATCACATTCCATCACTGGGTGCATTGGACGAAGAGAAAACATGGGAACAGGTGGATCAGGAGATCCAAGCATTTTTGCAGCCCATTAAGCAAGCCGCTGCCACTTCCAACCTTGTAGCGTCACAGGAGAACCTGGGCAAGTTTATTTTGACACCGGTCTGGGTCTACACCAAGCTCGCCTCCCTGTCCAACCTGGTCATGCAGAAGAAAGAAACTCTAATCCCAAACGCCTTGGAGTGTCTACATCTGTTGAAATAATAGGTTCCTTTAGTTTCCCCCGTAGCGATAGATTATCATGCTTGGCATAACTTCCTCAAAGAACAACAAGTGGATGCCCCTAGCCTCATGATCACGCGCACATCCTCATGAACAGTTTGCAGCAGGTCACAGGTCACATTTCCTAGCCAGGTCGCAAGTCACATTTCGCAGCTTGGTCACAAGTCACAGCTCTCTTCCAGGTCACAAGGCAGCTCAATAGTTGGGCAGGCGAAACGTCGGGAAGCCCAAAGGAAAAATTTTGATCTATAAAAATCCCTCCGAGAAGATTGTAAAGGGGCCTTTTTTGGTACTCAAGAGTGAGAGAGCATTGTATTGAAAGGATAACACTCTTTTTCACATGAATAAAGATACTTGTTAAAACTCCTTTTGGATCTGATGTGTTTTGCTGTACGAACACTATGAGTATTTCTTATACAGTTTCAAACATCTTTTGATTAATTAAGTTGCATTTTTAATGGCATCATTTATGCATTATACTTCTCTATACTTGTGTTAATGATGTTCAGTTCAGTCCGATTTCTTAATGGATGTTAATGACTTTGTTTATTAGCATTTGTTTTATCTTTCAGGAAGTGAAGGGCATTTTTTCCATAAAGAATTGTTTCTTTTATGGTCAGAATAGCCTACAAGCATGACCCCAATGATGTGTTGTTAATGACACTTCCTTCGGCGTTTATGCTTTATTATTTGTCTCGCTACACATAGTGTTATATACGTGTTTAACTCATCAATCATGTATATTGTATCATTTGAACAAGTGTGTGTCCGCAGGTTCATTGAGTTCTTTTGAGACCAAAGGAGAGGAGACTTAAGTGGTAGCCAAACCCAGACCCCAGATGTAATCCCTATTCCAAATGGTTTAGAGTCTAGTTGGGACTTTTAACCGGGGATATCCCCCGCTGTTGGCCAGACAAACTTTCCCGTCAACAGAATTGGCACTAGAAGGAGGGCCTGAATGGCATCCTTCCAGCATACAAGCAATGTTCCATCACAAAATCCCCATGGGGAGGTCATAAACAATGATACTGTCCCACCTCCTTTGGAAGATGTTCAAGGATAGGGGGCTCCATATTATGAAATCACCAAAGAGAAGTTGAGAGCCTTGTGCCCAGTCGCCCGCAATCTCATCAGGGATTTGCGTTACGCCCCAATCATGAATTTCTTGACCCATACTAGAACCCCTGCTGATAACCTCACTCGTAAAGGTGCTCTGGTGAGTTCCATTCCTCAGTTGGTAAATTTGATGGTTGAAGACCTCGCCATTGCTGTTTAGAATAATGAACCGATTCCTGAGCTCCAAGGGGGCAAAGAGGAGGAACCTGGCATGAGTGAACCCCATCCTGACCCTCAGCCTAACCAAACCAAACATAACAACAACCAAGCCCACCCCCCACCTCGAGGAGGGGAGAGAGATAGAGGCCGATGGAATGAAGGCGAGGGAAATAGAGGCTGAGGAAATGAAGGCGAGGGAAATAGCGCCCGCAGAAATGAAGGTGAGGGGAACAGAGGCCGAACGAATGGCGGTAGGGGAGAGAGAGGCTGTGGTCAAGGACACCATGCCGCCCACTACCATCAAAACCAAAATAGGCCACCTGTCTACAGTTAGGGATATATCAGAAATATGGGCAACTGTGACGGGTATCAATATGAACACTCTCGCCATGGGGGAGAAGCATCCGCATCAGGCACAGGGAGTGAATCTGAATCTGAGATCAGGTGCCATGAGCATGCTAGGAGGGTCCAACCACTTGCTTGAATGGCCCAGTACCCATTAAATATTTTGGGCCCCCTCCATGACATGCCTAGGCACCCTGAGAAGCATCTCCCCAAGTTTGACTTGGAGAAAGGCACGTTGGCCGAGGATCATATAAGCAGCTTCTATCTTTCCCTCCAAATTATGAGAGTTAAAATAGATGACGTTGCTTGTCGTTTTTTCCCACATAATCTTGAGAAAAAAGCAGCCACCTAGTACCGCTCCCTCCCAAGTGCCTCCATAACGTCATGGGACCAATTATGTCGCGTATTCTTGCAGAAATTTTCAGATGACAAAAACCCTTCCATGCTCCTCACAGATTTGAGCACCATTAAATGCCATAAAAAAGAGAAGGTTAGGGACTTCAATCAGCGCTTTTCTACCATAATGGAAAAGTTTCCCCCAAACCTAGCGTTGGATGACTCTATTACCATAGACTACTATATGAAAGCTCTTCCCAGGGATATTGTCATCTTTGTAAAATGTGAAGCTAAGGCCACCCTTGCGGAAAATTATGCGGCCGCCGTAGCTGTAGAAAAAGACATGCTTTCTATAGGAGCCATCGATCATGAAGGGAGAGATGACCACAAACCAATCACGAAGAAAATTCAGTCTTCCACACCCAAGACAGCGGATAAGGATAAGGATGCTTTTGACTTCGAGAGTATAGAAAAGACGCTCAAGCTATTGAAAAATGAGGTCTCTGACCTTAAGAGAAAGGGCATAGAATCTATGACTAGTACTAAGCCACCCAAGCCCTTTTTCAGAAAGAGTAACCCCAACACCAGCCGACCTCCGTCCAACCCAAACACTGTTCTCAATGTGGAAGAAATAGGAAAAGACAACTTTTGTTCTTTCCACCAGGCTGCCCACTCTGAAAAAACATGCCCACAATGGATTGGCAGCATGACTGCAATAGTAAATTAGCTTCTGGATGATCAGACCCCAGGGGATGCGGGGGAGGATGATGTTTCTGACCAAGAAGAATATTTTCCCCCTTATGAAGAACCGGGGTCCTCTGTTCTTGCGTTTGACATAATCTATGGGGAGAACAATCTTACCATCACTGATATCAATATGGGAGATGATCCTAAGGTCAAATCCATATGAAATTACAGCCTTAGAAGCAAAGGACTAGTCCCCGAATAGTCCTTTGAAGAGAAGAAAAGGGCTTTCTTAAGGAAAATTCTTCCCCCTGGGAATGAACAACAAGCTGCCCCTGAGAAGCCCACGAACAACAACACCCGAGTAAATCAAAAGAGCAAGCTCCCGATGGGGTCCCCCAAAGCCACTACCGAGCTTAGTCCTCAATCTGATTCCAGTTATAACATTGTTGAGGACATGAAAAAAACCGGAGCCAACATCTCCCTCTATGAGCTTCCCGCATCACCAATCAATGAGAACTCATTCTCAAAGCCTTTTCTAATACCTCAGCTACTAAGCTTATGAGCAATACATCTGCACAGGCTAGTCTGAGTGTTCAGTCTATTGTAAACACCATCAATGAAAATTCCAGGGGATCCACTCCTCCCTTCCTCTTATGATTTGATATTTTTAACTTCAATCTCCATAACTATCTAGTTGACTCCGTCATGTCCACAAACGTCATGCCCTTCTCTGTTTGTAAGAAACTGAACATCCACCCTGAGAAAACTGATGCGAGAATCATCCAACTTGATAGATCGCAAGTGCCAACTGTAGGAGAGCTAAATAACGTCATCATCTACCTTTCATCGGACTCTAGAGTCCACCAATGTATAGACATTGTGGTTGTAGATATCCCAGAAGCCTATGGCCTATTACTTAGCAGAGACTGCTCCAACAAGCTGCAAGGGTATTTTTCCACCGACTGGTCCCACCTGTGGCTTCTGTACAAGGGCTGGAACAACCAAATCAGGGTCGAAAGCGAACCTGGTATGAAATATAATGTGACTGATTTGGATGCTACTAACGAACCTATCGGCTTTGCCCAGGAGGAGCTTGGCATGTGTTTCTTGGAAGCCATTTTCGGATGTTACAACCCTCCTCAGTCTCTAGTAGGCCCTAGATCCAGTATGAACTAACACTCGTCACAGAGGACCAAGCCACTCCCGTCTCGCACCAAACTGAAATCCCTCCCAAATATACAACCCTGAAGGAGCCATAAAACGACGTGTGGACCCTGTATTATGACCGTTCCAAGACCCATGACGGAGCTGGCATAGGCTGCATCTTGCTGAACCCTCAGAAGAACAAGTTCTTGATTTCGTGTCACCTAGAGTTCCAATGGACCAAAAATACTGCTGAATATGAAGCTTTAGTCCTTGGACTCAAGAAGGCACTGGATTTAAAGGTAAGATGATTACAGGTCATTGGAGACTCTAATATTATCACTCAGCAATAACGCAATATCATTCATTGTTTGTCTCCACACTTAAAATCTTATCAGCAAGAGGTATGGCATCTTATTTCTGCTTTTGATGCGTTTGGAATCAAATCTGTTCTTAGAATGCATAATGTAGCAGCTAATACTCTAGCTAATGCTGCTACTAGATTCACCCCTTTGAGGGATGGTTTTTCTACTGAATTTATGTATAGACCCTCCATGCCAGATAATATTACTAATTTACGTGTCTTTGATGATGACCAACAGATATTGGATTTTATGCTCAACGCTGAAGTATTCAAAGACACGGTAATAGATGAGACAGATTGCGATCAAGCTTTGCAGGAAGAGCATGATAAACACAAGGAGAACCCCATGCCCCCAAATACCAAAGTACAAAGTTCCACCTTGGCACATCGGCAGGTGAACTTAGGATCAGATGAGAACCCGAAGTTCATCAGCCTTGGGAAAGACTATTCCGACTAGGTGATGTCGGCTTTCACCCAAATATTTCGGAAGTATTGAGACTTATTTTCTTGGACATACGATGATTTACGTACGTACGATACTCGGATTATCCAGCACGTGATACCCATGAAGGAAGGGGTGAAGCCTTTCCAAAAAAAGCTCGGAAAATTGCATCCCACTTTGGAATCGATGATTCAGAAAGAACTTAAGAAGCTTTTGGATGCACACATCATCTTCAAAGTTCACCACTCTACTTGGGTGTCGAATCTGGTTCCGGTACGGAAGAAGTCTGGCGAGATCCACTTGTGAATGGATTTCCGGAATTTAAATTGGGCCTCAGATAAAGACAATTACCTGGTGCCTCCTATGGAACAAATATTGCAAGTTGTGTCCGGATCCAAGATGTTATCCTTATTGGATGGGTTCTCCGGCTACAACCAAGTGATGGTAGCTGAGCCGAACAGATTGAAAACTACTTTTCGGACTAAATGGGGAACGTTCGCTTTCAGACGCATGCCCTTCGGATTAATAAACGCGGGGGAAAATTTCGAACGGGCCATGGATATAGCTTTCCGTGGTTTGATAGGGCGGAGCGTGGTAGTCTATTTGGATGACATCACCATGTTTCCGAAACACCGGGGCAATCATTTACGCCAACTCAAGCAAATTTTTGAAAGGTGCAGGAAGTACGGGATCTCACTTAACCCGAAGAAGAGTGTTTTTGCCGTGGCAAAAGGGAATTTGTTGGGCCACATTATAGCTAAGCAGGGCATTGTCCATTTTCTCGAGCGGGCAAAATCCATTGCCCAGATTCCACCCCCTAGCAGTAAAAAGGCCATGCAATCTTTCCTTGGGAAAATCAATTTTCTACATAAGTTCATCTGTGATTTTGCCCAAATAGTTAGGCCTTTGCAGGGGATGATCAAGAAGAATGTGATTTTCAAATGGAATCCACCAGAGAAGGAATATTTTAACAAAATCAAGTAGGCTATGGCTGAAGCACCCTCGCTCCAAAGTCCAGATTTTAGCAGAAGCTTTATCTTGTACACTTTCACTTCGGATTCATCACTTGCAACTTTCCTCACACAGAAAGACAACAACAATGATGAACGACCTATATCCTTCATGAGTACTGGTTTACAGGGAGCTGAATTGAACGACCCTGAAATCGAGAAGCAAGCTTACGTAGTCTACAAAGCAGTCAAGCATTTCAAGCCATACATCCTAAAATACCATGTTACAGTTTTTGTCCCCCACCCAACTGTCTGTTCACTGTTTGTGTAGCAAGAGCTAGGTGAGAGACGAGGCAAATAGGTGGCATGTATTCAAGAGTATGACCTAGAATTTAAGCCAACACACACTGTCAAAGGACAAGGACTCTGTCGAATGGCTGCAGAGGCTGCAAGCTCGCATGGGGTTGAAGAAGAGTGTTGGGAACAGGAAATAGATATGTATTAGAGTGACCACGCACCTCAGCAGAGAATTATTTCTTGGTACTCTGACATTTTGGGATATTTAGCCCATGGCATCTTGGACTGTGCTTTGACTGCCCAGAAGAAATGCGCAATAGGCTCAAGGCTGCATCTTACCGGCTGATCCAGGGTAAGCTTTTCAAGAAACATCAAGATGGAGTTCTCTTACGATGTTTGGAACATGATGAAGCACATAACATCTTGACCGAGTTGCATGAAGGACTAGCTGGAGGGCATTTTGCAGGCGATACCACTGCCCACAAGATAATGCGCACAGGATACTATTGGCCAACCCTTTTCAGAGATGTGCATGCATACGTTCGGAAGTGCACTCAATGCCAGAATTTCACAAACTGGGAAGCGCGACCAGCCGCTCCCCTACAGTCAGTGGCAGTGGAGGAACCCTTCCAACTGTGGAGTTTGGATGTGATCGGTGAAATCTTACCTCACTCCTCCAAACAACACCGGTATATTCTCACTGCTACCAATTATTTCACCAGGTGGTTCGAAGTAGTACCTTTATGTCAAATCAATGATCAAGAGGTAGTAGAATTTGTCACTCATTCTATCATCCCCAGGTTTGGCATTCCAACTTCCTTTGTTTTTTATAATGCAACTTACTTTTCATATTTTAAATTGTATGATTTTTCCCTGGAAAATGGTATTGTGCTTAAACATTCTGAAAATTATTATCCTCAGGGAAATGGGTTAGCTGAGTCAACTAATAAAAATCTTATCCGCATCATTTAGAAGACTCTACTGACCCACCAGCGAAACTGGCATAATGCCCTTCACAATGCTCTTTGGGCTGATTGTGTCACATGCAAATCCTCACTCGACACCTCCCCGTATTTTCTTGTGTATGGAAAAGAAGCAGTCCTTCCACCCTAAATGTCTCTCCCTGCCCTTCAGTTATCCCAAGAAAGCCATGGTACCCCATGCCCCACCTTGCAGAACCGAATCGACACACTACTGAAGTTGGAGGAAGAAAGGCAAAAAACCAGGGAAAGTTCGCCATCCACTAGAGTCGGATCAAGAGATGGTTTGATAAAAAATCTGCAAGGAGTAAAAATTTTGAAGTAGGAGACCTAGTCGTTAAGTGGGATAAAGCTCACGAAGAGAAGGGAAAACATTCCAAATTCCAAGCACTATGGACAGGTCCGTTCTAGGTCAAGGAGAAATTGAGTTCCCACACGTTTAGACTGCAAACTCTTGAGGGAAGAGTCGAGGTCCTCCCGGTAAACGGGCATGACCTAAAAAATTATTTCACTTAATAGCCCTCAGAGGGATTCTCTACCCCTGTACCATAGTGTCTTCTTTCATTTCCTTTAAAAAATAAAAATAAAAAATAAAAGAAAAATTGAAAGATGGAAGGCCTTGTCGGAGCCACGTAATTGGCACAATGTACCAGGTTCTATGTTGATGGGAAAAGTTTCCTGAAAAACATGAAGGTGGTAAAATCTAGCTCGTAATTGGCACCCCAAGGTAGTACATGATCTAGCTCAAGCCATAAAGCATAGGGAGCTCACACAGCAAGTTTGAAAGGGTTTAAGCGAGAAGAAAGTTTGATACAGCGATGACTAGATCGAAAGGGAACAGATTTAACTTCAGGTGACGTCAGGACATCCGGGAAAAACAAAATTCCTCATATCAGACCAGGAGGAACCTCTCTACAAGTAAAATAAGTTGGGATCCCTCATCCACCCACGAAAAAAAAAAAAAAAACTGCCCCGCTCAAATAAGTGCCATGAGCACATCTAAATAAGTGCCTTAGGAATATTTAAAATAAGTGCAATAGCACACCAATAAAGGGTAAAGGATTAAGAAATGCTTCCTGCGCAGACAGGAGATGTGACGACTCCGCCGGGGTACTGACCAGGCTCACTGGAAGCAGAGCAACGTTCATGACTCCTAGGCAGTGACTCTGCCGGGACCGAGAGGTTCGCAGGCAGCGGAGCAACACGATGAGGACAAAATAATCATACTGGACACTGTGGCCACCTAGATTTCTCCAACCCTTTCAGTCCGGAAACCTGAAGCAATGAAATTCGGTTAACCAGCACCCAAACAAGCTAGCATGCCAAGTAACCTTGCAAGGTGCCTAGGGCAAGGGAGTGGAGACCCTAAAGTGAAAAGAACAGCTAGTGAAAGCCCCTTCCTCCCCCACCAGGGCAAACCATCGGCATAAACTCTGATTTCGACCAGTGAATCGCCATTTTTTGTAGCCTATACAACACCCTCCAAAAATTCACACTTTAAAAATTTTTTTTGGAGCCCCTTGAGCATAAGGAAAAGTTAAGTTAAGGGAGGGTTAAGTCGCTGAGTCGCAAATTTATGAATCTATAGAAAATCACGACCCCGCGACCGTAAGTTCACAAGGTCGCATCTCTCTTATATCACCGCACAATGCGACCCTGCGACCTCATTAAGGGCCCCAAGGTGTCACCTTTTTATAGGTAGGAGGTTGCTAGGTCACATTATACATGTTCGACAGATAAGAAAAAATGCCTCTAACAAGTCGACTGGTGCGCGATTTTCCTGGGTAAGTTGTCATTTCCCTCTTGTTGTTTCCTTTTATGATTTTTGTTGCCTAAACTTATTTTCCCTAGCTTTTAAATGGCCCCTTGTCTTGGCCATTATTTTCATTTGACACTTAGGGCTTCCCCTTCTTGGTCCTAACATTCACCCTGCTTGCCTGACCTTACCACAGCTCCCATCCAGACTCCCATGGCCTATATCCTGCTCCAAAATCTCTCCTCCTCCTCTGTCTAGGCTCATTTAACCTGTGATGTTCAAGTTAAAGGGAAAGAGGCTCCGCGCAGCACGCGCCAAAACCCCGGCAAGCAATAGCGCGACCTAAGACTCGTGCGACCCTGTGACTCAGTTGCTAGGTTGCCATGTCGCTAATCGCTCTTTTTCCTGTCTTCTTGCGACTTCATGACTTGGTGACCTTGCGACCCAGTCGCAGGTCGCATAGTCGCTCAGTCGTCAGTTTTCTGACATTTTCGACTCATCGACCCGTGACCTGGTCGCAAGGTCGCAAGGTCGCACTTTCGTCATTTTCCAACGACTTGCAACCCAGCGACCTCGTGACCTGGACGCAAAATCGCAAAGTCGCAATTCTTCAAGAATATCAACATCGCGACTTTTGCAACCCTGCGACCCAGTTGCAGGTCACTGATTCAGTTCTGCCTCTGTCCCCTGTTGAAATAATTAATAGTTGTAAATAGTTTTGTATCATCATGGCATCTTTCTTATCCTGGGATTCTTTCATGAACATGATAGGTGAATTCGAAGCAGACTTAGAGTGTATCCCATTCCCCTCAGATTCAAGCGACATGGGACCTCCAGTGTCTCGAAAAAAGGGCAAGAGCCTGGAAGTAGAGGAAATAGAGATGGACATACCTATGTCCCCACCCCCGATTTACAGATATACCCTATGCACATTTTCCAAAGGGGACAGTATGCGTTGGTACCAGGTGTACCAAGAGTTCGCTCGACAGGAATTCCAAGAGGACCTCCCTGATCGGGAAGTATACATATGGGTCAAAAGGTCAAAGCTCCATCTTGCAGGTGCCCATCTGGCTATATTTCCATGTGCAGAGGTTATCGATTAGATTATACACAACACTGACCCCAAGAAATTCGTAATCAGGGATAGCGAAGGCAAGGCTTTCGTGACTCTCGAGGGCTCAGATGCTCACGTTTACTACTCATTTCCTGAAAGAGAGGAGTACTTCATAGAATATTGAGCCATTGCCCATGCAGTCCCCATAGTAGACACCCTAAGAAAGTGGTGTGAGGAGCCTGAGAAATTCAAGGTCAAGAAGGATCAAGAATATCCAGTGCCAGGCCTTAAGAAAGTATATAAATTGGTGGCTGCTATGCTTTGCAGATTGTACGGGTGCCCCGATGCCACCACCTTCAGTGGCACATGGGCAACCCTCATGGAGTATGTCACGGTGCATGGCACCCATTTCAACTGGGCCAGCATACTGGTGGCCTCCCTTCATACAAACATATCCTCGGCATTGGTACCAGATGAAGGTTTTCCTTCTAAATTCTACATGGCCTCTTATTTGTTGGATCTTATCTGTTCAAGGTGCCACTTTGAAGGATGGGTGCACAACTAGGATCCAAAATAGACTCGTGCGATCCACTTACAAACTGAAGTGTTTTGGGATTCCAGATATAACTAGGACATAGAGCCAATCTCTCAAGTTTTCATCCCAGCTCTTTATAGAAAATTGTTCAGCCAAGACACTGCTTGCATGTCTTGGTGAGCCATGGAGACACTAGGCAAGGTGGCACATTGGTTCCCTTTTGCCGAGTACACATTCATTCGAGTCTTTGACTCATACAAGGCCCCCCATGTTATGCCTCGATACGTCACAGAAAAAATTCTCATGCAAGAGGTCTGTTTCCAGATGTCTATCAATTTCTCTAGGGTGCTGACTAAGGTTAAGAAGAAACCGTGGCATACGCTACCCCTCACTATCGGTGCTTACACGGTTAGGGATTTCGAGGTAGAGGAAGAAGTAGAAGAGATGAAAAGTTATCGCCTTGGGACATTAGAACACCGAACCTATGACCCAGAAAGAATAGTCCTTGAACACTGCAAGCATGCTAAGTTCAAATGGAACTATCAACACACGGATTTCCCATGTGAAGATGAGAGAAGAAATTGGTACAATGCAAACCGACAACTTGCTCTAGGGGCAGACTCTAATCAAGAAGATCCAGATGACCAAACATTGGAAGACAGGAGCCGTGAAGTGGGAGGCGCTTCTTCTTCTCTGGCTAAGAAGCCTTGACCTAGTACAGGGCACAACACTTCTACCCAACAGAAAGAACTAGAAGCTAAAGCCCAGTAAGAAAGGGAGAAGAAGATGAAGGAAGATGAAGATAAACATAAGAAGAATCTAAGATCAGAGCAAAAGAAGAAGCAGGCTGAAGAGGCCAGAAAAAAGAAGGAGGAACAGGAGGCGGAGGCTGCGGCAGAATGGGAACTCAAGAAAGAATTAGACCAAGTGGAAGTTGAACTGTAGAAGAAATCAGAGCAAGTAGCAGCAGATGAGCATAAAAGGAAAGCCGAACTAGAAGCAACGACAGAAGCAGCGCACATACAGAAGAGAGAACATGAAAAGGCAGAACCCAAACGCCTTCGAAAAGAAGAGGAATAAAGGAAAAAGAAAGAAGAGGAGGATCAAATGCTAGAGAATATCGAGGCATCTCCTTAGGGCACAGGATCACAAACTGAGCTACATCCCCTCGAGGTATCTATAGTCAGCAAATGCACTACACTCTCTGATCTGAATTCTTACGAAGGGAAGGAAGAGGAGGTATTCGATCTTACTAGGCTCACATACGATCAGTTCTCCTTGAAGATCTGACAGAAGAAAAGGAGATTCATGGCGCGAAATTATTCTGCCTCATCCACAGTTGCGATGGAGAAGGGAATATTCTTAGACACTAGGACTATCCTAGTGATGATAGCATCGACCGACACAACTTTCACTGCGGCCACAGAGGAGAACGTGAACAGAATCAGTAGAGATATCTTCTCTCTACAAAATAGGTTGCAAGAATCAGAGCAGAAGGAGGCAAGTGCAGAAAAAGAAAGGATAGCATTGAGAGAGGAGATTCAACAACTCCAAAACAAAACTGCCCCTATCAACGAAGTACCACTCACCGTTCAAAGGGAGTTAGATATATTAGAATCCACCATGAGACAAGTCTATGGGGAGATGTTTACCATAAAACAAAAAGTTTCCCCCTTGGTGAGAGCCCGAACAGAAACCAAGCAGAAGAGCAAGCAGCTGAAGGAAGCCTCAACTACCTTAGATAGGATGATGGATTGCATGATGCAGTACCCCCAGGCTCCCGAACACCTACCAAAGAAAGACTAGATCCACACACAAGATGCCAAGGTCCAGATCCGGATGAAAATGCAGTCCAAAGTTAAGCTATCTAAGGACATAGACAAGGTGATGTCCACTTACGAGCATCTGATCAGCAACATCGATTGAATGCACATCCTACATCACATTCCATCACTGGGTGCATTGGACGAAGAGAAAACATGGGAATAGGTGGATCAGGAGATCCAGGCATTTTTGCAGCCCATTAAGCAAGCCACTGCCACTTTCGACCTTGCAGCGTCACAAGAGAACCTGGGCAAGTTTCTTTTCACACTAGTTTGGGTCTACACCAAGCTCGCCTCCCTGTCCAACCTGGTCACGCAGAAGAAAGAAACTCTAATAAAAAACACCTTGGAGTGTCTGCATCGTTTGAAAGAAGAGGTTCCTTTAGTTTGCCCCATAGTGACAGATTATCATGCTTGGCAAAACTTCCTCAAAGAACAACAAGTGGATGCCCCTAGCCTCACGATCACGCGCACATCCTCATGAACAGTTTGCAGCAGGTTGCATTTCACAGCTTGGTCGTAGGTCACAACTCTCTTCCAGGTCATAAGGCAGCTCAACAGTTGGGCAGCCGAAAAGTCGGGAAGCCCAAAGGAAAAATTTTGATCTATAAAACTCCCTTTGGGAAGATTGTAAAGGGGCCTTTTTTGGGACTCAAGAGTGAGAGAGCATTGTATTGAAAGGATAACACTCTTTTGCATATGAATACAGATACTTGTTAAAACTCCTTTTGGATCTGATGTGTTTTGCTGTGTGAACACTATGAGTATTTCTGATACAGTTTCAAACATCTTTTGATTAATGAAGTTGTGTTTTTAATGGCATAGTTTATGCATTATAGTTCTCTCTACTTGTGTTAATGATGTTTAGTTCAGTCCGCTTTCTTAATGGATGTTAATGACTTTGTTTATTAGCATTTATTTTATCTTTCAGGAAGTGAAGGGAATTTTCACCATAAAGAATTTTTTCTTTTGTGGTCAGAATAGCCTACAAGCATGACCCCAATGATGTGTTATTAACAACACTTCCTTCGACATTTATGCTTTATTATTTGTCTCGCTATGCATAGTGTTATATCCGTGTTTAAATCATCAATAATGTATCTTGTATCATTTGAACAAGTGTGTGTCTGCAGGTTCATTGAGTTCTTTTGAGACCAAAGGAGAGGAGACTTAAGCGGTAGCCAGACCCACACCCCGGACAAGATCCCTATTCCAAACAGTTTAGAGTCTAGTTGGGACTTTTAACTGGGGAGATCCCCTACTGTTGGCCGGAAAAACTTTCCCATCAACAGGATGAAAATGTTAAATCTAAAGTAACAACAGGAACTGATAGTAAGATCTATGTCAAGAGAAAATGCAGAGTCAGTATCCTGGCAAGAAATGGAGAATAGAAGTTTGTGTCGGATGTATATTATGTACCTCGCTTGAAATGTAATCTTTTGAGCATTGGATAGCTCATTCACAAGGTCTACAATGTATTTTTTAAAGATGATGTGTGCACAATCATGGATATACCTCCAAGCAAGAAATTCATTGCAGAGGTGCAAATGACAAGCAATAGGATGTTTTGTCTCAAGCTTAGAGTAGACTTGAAGGAAAGAATAAATGTAGCAGTTGTAACACAAGAGGTTTTTCAAGAGGAAGTGAAAGATGAAAACTGGTTATGGAATTTGAGATTTGGACATATGAATTTTGGAGGCCTGAACTTGTTGCACAGAAAGGGAATGGTAAAAGGATTACCACTAATTGAAAAAGTGGACAGCCTTTGTGAAGGCTGCATCTTGGGCAAACAACACAGAGAATTTTTTCTAGTACGAAAGAATATAAGGGAAAAGGCACCCTTAGAGATTATCCATTCAGATCTGTGTGGAATAATGCAAACGTCATATTTAGCTGGCAACAAATATGTTTTAACATTCATAGATGATTACACCAAAACGACATGGGTGTATTTCTTGAAACAGAAGAGTGAAGTGTTTGAACAATTCTGCCACTTCAAAGCTCATGCTCAGAAGCAGAGTGGGCACTACATCAAAGTGCTAAGAAATGAAAAAGGTGGAGAATACATCTCCAAAGAGTTCCTACGTTTCTGTAGGGAGAATGGCATACATAAGTAGTTTACCACAAGGTACACACCTCAGCAAAATGATGTTGCTGAAAGGAAAAACCGAACCATCATGGACATGGTCAGAAGTATGTTGAAGGCAAAACATTTTCAAAATGAGTATTAGGATGAAGCCGCAAATTGTGTAGAGTACATCTTGAATAGATGCCCAACCAAAGTTGTCTTGAACAAAGTTCCGGAAGAAGTGTGCAGTGGCATAAAGAAGCATGTTACCCACATGAAAGAATTCAGTTGTGTGGCTTATGCACACATTCCAGATCATCTAAGGAAGAAATTGGACAGTAAGGGGGAGAAATGTATCTTTGTTGGATACAGTGATGAGTCCAAAGCATACAAACTCTATAATCCATCCACCAAGAAACTAATAATAAGAAAAGAAGTGCAGTTTATTGAAGAATAAGCTTGGGATGGAATCTTAGAGAAAATGGTGAATGTGAAGACATGTGTGTCTCACGAAGAGGAAGAGGAAGGGGCATCATCAAATAATCCTTCCTTAGTGGCTTCTCCTCCACCACCGCAAGCAAAACAAACCGCACCATAAGCTGGAAATAGAACAGCCTTGAGAAATCAAGGAATTTCTTCTTCAAGGACACCACAGGGAACTAAAACTTCATCGAGTTCATGTGGAACTCCAAGTACACCAAGAAGACCGAGATTCAGAAATCTGAGTGAAATTTATGAACAAGGAGAGGTAAATGATAATGTCGGTCTAAATTCTTTATTTTCTTTGTATTGTCATATTGATGACCCAATTCATTTTGAAGATGTCGTAAAAGAAGAAAAATGAATTGAAGCAATGGATGAAGAAATTGGTGCAATAGAAAAGATTAATACATGGGAGTTAGTGGACCTCCCTAAAGGTAAAGAAGTGATTGGACTAAAATGGGTCTATAATACCAAGAGAAATTATGAATGCAAGATTGAAAGGCACAAATCAAGACTTGTTGTCAAAGGCTACAAGCAGCAACAAGGTAGAGATTATGAAGAAGCCTTTGCACCAGTTGCAAGGATGGAAACCGTGAGAACAGTGCTATCCATAGCAGCACAACACAAGTGGAAAGTTTACCAAATGGATGTGAAATCAGCATTCCTGAATGGAGTGTTGAAAGAAGAGGTATATGTTGAACAACCTCCAGGCTATGAGATTGAAGGCTAAGAGAAAAAAGTATGCAAGCTGAAGAAAGCTCTTTATGGGCTGAGGCAAGCACCGAGAGCATGCTACAGCAGAATAGATGCTTACCTGACATAAAATGGATTTGAGAAATGTGATGGAGAACCCACACTCTACATAAAATAAAATGATAGTAATATTCTTACTTTTGTTTTATATGTATATGACTTAATTTTTACTAGAAATGAAGTTTCTCTCATTGCTGATTGTAAAGAAGTCACGAAGAGTGAATTTGAAATGACTGATTTGGGTTTTCTGAGATATTTTCTTGGAAATGAAGTAGAGAAAAAAGAAAATGGGATTTTTATTTCCCAAGTAAAATATGTTGAAGAAGTGTTGAAAAGGTTCAACATGCAGAACAACAAGGCAACTGTAACTCCAAGTGTCATGGGGCTGAAATTAAGAAAAGAGGACAGCAGCAAGGATTTTGATCAAAGTTTCTACAAGAGCATAGTTGGCAGCCTCATGTATTTGACTACAACTAGGCTGGATATTATGCACGTTGTAAGCTTAATATCCATATTTATGGAAAGGCCAAAAGAGACTCATTGGCAGGCAGCCAAGAGGATTCTAAGGTATGTGAATGGAATGAAGGGGTACGATATTTTCTACTCCTCGTCTGAAAATTTTAAATTGACTGTTACACTGACAATGATTGGGCTGGAAGTGTAGATGACAAGAAGATCACATCTTGATATGTGTTTCATTTGGGATCGGGTGTCGTTTCGTGGGCTTCCATGAAGCAACCAATAGTTGCTTTATCAACAGAAGAGTCAGAATATGTGGTAGCAACAACAGCAGCATGCCAAGCAGTATGGATGAGAAGAATGCTTAGAGATTTATGTCATGAGCAAGACAAAGGAAGAATAATTTACTGTGATAATATCTCAGCAATAGCTTTATCAAAGAATTCCGTCTTTCATAAGAGAACAAAACATATTGATGCAACATTTCATTTTATACATGAACTGGTAAATAATGGTGAGATTGTTTTGCAGCACAGCAGGACAGAGGAACAATTTGCTGATATTTTGAAAAAGACATTAACGCAGCAGAATTTTAATTACTTAAGGAAATGCCTAGGTATGCAAGAAAACCCAGTAGTTGAAATTAAGGGGGAGTGTTGGAATTTAATCCCAACTACCCCTACAGATCAGCAGGACAATGAAGTAATTGTGATGGGAATGAAGAGACAATAGAGTAATGGCTGATGGGAGTTTGAAGAGTGGCAGCATGAATGCAAAGGCGGTGGAAGCTCTGTTCTTATCTACAACAACCACCTGCATTAAAACTCCACCAAATGCATTTAACACAGAGGCGGCAACATTCCGGAGGGGGCAACAAAACTGAAAGCAGCAGAGGTAAGGCGACCCAGGAAGAGCTGACATCACTCCTCCCTGGACCCACCTCTTTCACAAACCAAAGAATTCTGAGGGGATGAGGGAACACACATGAATGGACTCCATGAAGCCCCTGGAATGTATGAAGGGAATATGGATTGTAAACCTTAGCATAAGGTTAATGTTTTTGAGTTAAGTTTTATTTCCCACATATGTTTTTATTTTTAACATCAAGTTAATTCTTTTTACCGCGGTACATTTAGAGTTTTAACTTTGGTTATATATATTATAAATATGAGTTATTTATAATATATAATATTGTAATGTTTCTTATATATATGCCAGTAAAATTGAAGCAGTGTGTTTGTAGTAGCCAGTGAATTTAGTTGTAAATCCAGAACTCTGAGGAAGGAAGAGTTGTTAATTTTAATGAAATATAATCTATATTTCATCTCTCTGTTTCCGCAATTCAATTTTTATTTTATCTCTGTGTTGTAGAAGATGAATTATTTTTATTCTTCTGTGTGTTTGGAATTCTCCATAAATTTCGACATTAAAAACATAAACCTTATTTATGCAGTAAAAGAAATGGACGCCATCTCTAATATATCTGCAATATACAAAATTATAAACTTGTTTCAAATGACTCTTTCTATATATTGTATCTACAATATACAAAATTCTAAATGTGTTTCAAATGACTCTTTCTATATTTAGCCTGGTATTTTTCAGCTATTTTGAAATATGAAGTTACAACACGGGGTAATATTGTAGCCCGCATTAAAATAAAAAAAAAAGTTATTGATAAAAAATAATTTTGTTGTTATTATTACTAGTATTTCTATATAAATTTACTAATGGTAAATGTTGATAAGCATAAAACATTAAAAAAAAAAAAAACAACTTATGATATATAGTAAATTTTGTAAATGAAAAAAAATCATAAAAATTGACTAAATTATAAGACATCGTTATTATTATTAAAAAATTAATATATAAATCAAACATATATAAGAAATATTGTTCTTATTATCATATAAATTTAGTTATATTATTATTATTAAAGAATTAATATATGAATCAAACATATATAAAAATATTGTTTTTATTACTAAATAAATTTAGTGATAGGTAAACGTTGATAAACATCAAAAAAGACAACCCATGATATATATCAAATTTTAGAGATTACAAAAAATTATATAAATTGACTAAATTATAATTGCATTATTATTATTAAAATAATTAATATATGAATCAAACATATATAAAAAGTATTGTTCTTACTATCATTAGTATACCTAAATAAATTTAGTGACAGCTAAATGTTGATAAATATCAAAAAACATAACTCATGATATATATAAAATTTCTAATATTAAAAAAAATCATAAAAATTGACTAAATTATAAATTTATTTATAACATTACATTATGTTAAAAAATCATTTATCATATTGAAAAATAATTCTAAATTTATTATTATAATTATTAATTCTATAAAAGAATCAATATGTAAAGTTATGAGACACCATTAGTTTATGGAAAGGTAAAAACATTTTATACAACATATCTGAAAGTGTAGAATACCAATTATGGAAACTCCATTGGGCGTTTGGACAAAGCTGCTATGCCATGCAATAGAATAACGAAGTGAATAGTCATGTAGTAACTTTTAAACACAATTTGTGAGAAGGATTAAAAGGAAACTCAGAAGCAATTATTTTTTAGGGTTAAATACTTTGAGTTAAGTTAAATATCAATTTATTAATGTGTATTTGAGTTAAGTAAAATATAAATTCATATATGTGTTTTTTTTTGAGAAAAGGTCAAATCTAAAATAGTAAAAAGTTAAATTATTTATATTTTTATAAAAATATTTATAAATTTATTTTGACAAGGTACTAGCAATTTTTTTAGATATATATAACAATCTAACACTTATTATGAATATTAAACATTTTTAAAAAAATATAATTACATTAAACACATTACCTTTTTACGCATTTTCATTTGACCATATACAAAACGCATTTATATTTAACTTAATTCTAAATTTTCCATCTTAAAAAGAGGAATTGTTTCTCAATTTTTTTTAATCCTTCTCATAAATCTGTGTTTAAGAGTTGCTACATTACTTGTTGACATGATGATTTCTATTATATAAAATAACCACATTGTCCAAAAGCCCACTATTTCCATAATTGTTTTTAATTATCTTTCGAGTAGAAAAAGAGTTGCTAGACTTCTGTAGTGTCACCTAGGAGGCTGAATATTGAGATGGATGGACTATATTGTTCCTATACTCCTGACTCCTGAACTGAATGTAACCTCTGGGCGAGACAAATTTCCTATACTCCTAAACTTAATGAAACCTATGACAAGCATGTTAGGTGGATTAACTATGTTTTGAACTTACTCATGTCCTCTGCCAATTAGGAGGATTAGGGTTGAGTTGAAGGGACTACATTGTGGATTAGGGTTGAGTTGAAGGGACTACATTGTTCTTATACTTTTAAGACTACTGCAACCTCTTGCAAGCATGCTAGAGAGATTAACTGATTTTCAAACTTCTTAGAGGCCAAATAGTAAGTAGAAAACACTTTCCAATATTTAACATATTTTATGATTCTTTGATACTTTGTCCAACAAATAAGGGAATCTCTTACAAAAATTGAGTTTGACTTGGCTATAACCTTAAAAAAAAAGGTTTTATTATATATATATATATATATATATATATATATATATATATATATATATATATATTAATTTGAAGTCATTCATTTATTAGATCCAAGAAACATTTATCAAATAGTTAAATCCTTTGTCCAACTAATAAAAAATCTCATACACATTTAAAAATTATTATTATTATTATTATTATTATTATAAAAATAATTATTATGAGTACTATAATTTTCAATCTCCATTTTTCGGGACTTCACTCTACGAGTGAGTTCCACGGCGGCGAGGAGATTCGAACTCGCGACGGAGGGTGGAAGCTTTCAAAACTGCGGTTGCCGAGAAATGGGTTCCTCGACAGTGAGTTAGAGATGCTACGAGTGATCATATAAGAGACATCAGCTTGCTGGATTTTGTGACTAAATCGTTGGCTGGAAAATCAGGTGGTGAGAGGTCACATTGTGTGGACGGCCGTGAATCCCAGTGCCCAAGACATGGAATACTGGATACAGGATCTCAGCTCGGCCCCTCCAAGCCATATTTCTTGGGTCTCTAATGATGGGATCTGTCAAAAATGAGATGAGTTCGATTCGCCACACCTCAACCACAGGATTTATGGAACGGTAGGGTTTCTTAATTTCTCTTCATGGTCACTAAATCGTCGATACAACTATTGTTTCCAGCGGATACACTGTTGTTTCCAACTGCAGCATTTCCGGAAGAGTCGCAGCATTTGGGAGATACATATTCCCATATGAAATTTGGACGTCCATTGCTCAATTAGACCTGTAATTACCATATGAAAGTTTGGATTTCGTTGTCAGATCAACCCTGTAATGATAGTGTCATCGGATCAGCCCTATTACAATAGTTTCAGAAAAAACATATTCTAAGATGAAAATATGGACTCCATTGCTAGATCAACCATGTTATGATAGTTTCATTGGACAAAAGAGGGATATTAATGTCGCCAAAATATATTTAACCCAATTGAGATAATCCCAAGGAACACATCTTCATGGCGTTCTCTTATTTATTTTCGAGTTCTTCTATTTATTTAACGAATCTGTGCCATTGATTTTCAAAATCATTAGTTTTCTCATTCTTTGATTCAAGCTCAAATTCCAAACATGCCACATTGTGGTTTGCACTGCCAAGCAACTTCTCCAGCCTTTCCAGTTCATTCTTAGAAAGTTCCTGACCTCTTTGTAATGTTTCAACCTCTTCCTTTAGTTGTTCCACTTGAAGCTCTATTGAACATAATTTTTCTCCCAGAAATTTGCACCTCAAATTTTGGGTTTTAAGCTCTTCCTGCACCTCTCTCAATTGCTGCTTATTGGAGGAGTATAATGGCTGAATCTCTTCATGATCTGGCAACCAAGCTGAACGGATATTTTCCGTCTTGTAGTTCACTGCAAGGCATAGACACAATACTCACACGCTAACAGTGGTTCTTGGATAGAGGAATATTGACAAAATTCACTGGCAACAATTTCCTTCCCAATCTTACATGGGAAACATAGTTACTTTATAATTGTTTTGTATATAAAATAGCCTTATTTTTAAATTATATTATTAAAAATATATCTTAATATTTTTAATGGCATCATTGTTTTGTGTAAAATGTGTTTGATATTTAGTTACGTAATAATTGTTTTTCTATATAATATAGCCTCATTTTTAAGTTATATCATTCAAAATATAACTTAATATTATGGCATTATTGTTTTGTGTAAAATGGGTTTGATTTTTAATAGTTTGGTTTATTTTGTGTTATAAATTTTAGTTAGTATAAGATACCGTATTTATTTATTTTATTTTTTAATTTTTTATCCAAGATTATTAAACAATGTTTAGATCAAGAAAATTTAGAGTAAGATATCGTATTTATTTATTTTTTAAATTTTTTTACAAGATTATTAAAGAAAGTTTAGATAAAGAAAATTTAGGGTACAATAGTTTAAAATTAGGTTAAGAGTGATATAAAATTAGTTGTTTGTTTAATTTAGCTTTAAGTGAAAGGGGTTTAATTAATTCAACGTTAAAGTGAAAAATCTCATCTTGATACAAACATAGTTAAAAGGAATTTTAATTCGATAATGTTAGAGGCAAAGTATAGGATATATATAGGGTGCTAGTGTTTTTTTTTTATTCATTAAAATTTGATCATATAAATTTTGGTGAGATTCTCTTCTTATATAATAAGGTACTTTAAATCTAAATCTGTTAGTAATTTTGTGTTTTTTTTTTGTTAAAATTTGTTTTGATTATATATATATATATATATATATATATATATATATATATATATATATATAATTTAAATTTATTATTTTAATAATTTTTATTGATGTACTATAATTTATAGACTAAATATTACATTTTTCGAGATAATTCTAATTAAATTAATGTATAGAATTCAAATGTTTCTAGGGGTTTTCAAGGCATTGAATTTATTTATGAATTCAAAAAACTATTTTAAACAACAAAAACTCACAATTTTGTTGGAAATTATATTTCCCAAGAGGTTTTTGAAGGTGTTGAATCCATTTATGAATTCAAAAATCTATTTTAAACAACAAAAAATTATAATTGCATAAATCTTGGCATTATTCAGAGTATCAAGAAACAAATGGTCGATGTTTCGAATTCCAACGGGGATCCATCTTGTTTGAAATTGTATTGCGGGATTTCCATGAAAAAGACTATTTTGTCTATAAATTAGATTATGCCATTTTTATCAAATTTTATATAAAATAAATTTAAAAAATTAAAAAATTAGATTTTAGTTTTTTTTATTATTTTGAAATTTGTTATATTTTTTATTATTTTGAAATTTTTTAATTTTTTTATTATTTTGAAATTTGTTTATTTATTTTTTTGATTGTTGCAAATTTTTTTGGGTTAAAAATTGTTTTTTCTTATATTTTTTCTTATTTCCAATTAATTTAAATAATTAAAAATAAAAAATAATATGACAAAAAGAATAATTATGTGTGTAATCTTCTGCATTAACAAATAGGTAAATGTTTGGTTAATAAGAACACATCCATTCAAGATTGTCAAACTCATGGATATAATATTTTATGTGTTATGTTGCATTATCATTTTGATAAAATCAGCTATCTATCAAATAGCTCTCCAGGTGAGAACCTGGAGAGTGTATACACACATACACACACTCTATATTCTATATTCTAGCTAATTCCTATTATGTAGGAACAAACTCCTAAAATGGAGAATTACAACCATAGACAAGTAGGAATTAAATATTTCCAACACCCCCCCTTAATGACTACTTGTCATGATAGTGATTCACAAAGTCTGGTTGTGGTCAAACATAACAAAGAATATGTCGACGTCCATATAAAAGAGCAACCATCTACCGGAATGCATGAGTACCAACTGCTGCAACCGCTAGTCCTGTAGGATGTCCTTCGCATACATGATTCTGTCGACTGCTATCACTGCATATATGTACCTGCAAATCCACCACCATCAGGCGAATTGCATGTGCAGAACCTCCAAAACACACTGCCTCTCTCGGACAGATCCGCAACTTCTCCGATCTGCTTCTCCGCAAATCGTCAAACGAAGTTGAGGCTTCCCGCGGATCTTCCAATCTACCTCTCCCGAATAGGTCCGCAACTTCTCCGACCTGCTTCTCCGCAAATCGTCAAACGAAGTTGAGGCTTCCCGCGGACCCCCATGAAGTTGAGTTGGCGTCTTCCTGAATAAAAAATCATGCGCTTCCGCGCCATTCCCGTGATTTGGCGCATTGGCACGAGTATGCACTGAACAGTCACGCCAATTGTACTTCTCAGCACAACTGTCAGCTAAGAAAGCACACCAACCCCCTTCTTCTCAGAGATTTATGAATCATCTGAGGCCAGGTGTTACTGCAGTCCACCTGCTAAAATTGAGCACAAAGCTCTGCCGAGCACACAGCTCTCATGCACACGTGGCCACTCGTGTACGTACGGCCACAAAGGCCCCTCAAGCCACAAAGGCAACCAGCCACAAAGGCTCTACAGATGGTTTCTGGATCACCACCAACCATCACTTTACAGTGACAAAAGATGGTTTCAGGCTGACCATAAACCATTACAAAGTGGTTTTAAGATCACCACGAACTTTCAAATGCCTTTACCAGGCTTACATTCCATACATCAACATTTGGAGTTTCTGGGTACATACAATGACCATTACAACAACTGGACTTGCTTATAACCTGCTAGGGAGTCTATTCCACAATCCATACTAACTCAAACAAACCTCTATTTTTCTGTCCACCATTAACGTTGTCGCTGCTCCTTTACCTCATCTGTTCATTGTTCACATCTTGGGCATCCTTGTCTGTTCAAATAACTTCTTGGAGATCCACGTTTCACCTTTCATTTGTTAGAGTAGCTAATTCTAAAAAAATAATTTTACCTTCATTGAGTTAGCTAGGCTCAATAAAGCTCAATAATATTTAAACATGATTCCAAGGAAAATACAAAATAAACACTTCTCATTAATTTCTCTATCTCTGCCCATAGACGACTATTTCCAAGCATACCAACAACCATTCCAATGATACCTGTGAGGGGTCTACTGAAAAAGAAACGGAACATAGGCACTCACAGCCATACGAAGAGAACACAATTTTCCCTTCAAGAACATTAATCCAGGACTCCATGGTCAATCCTCCGTTGCGTTTCAGTATCCACAACCTTGGCAACACAATGCCACTTCCCCTACAGTATCAAGGCTAGTTACTGCATTCAAGCATGCTGCCTCATGCTTGCCACTTTCCATCACCATATACTCCCCTGATTACACACACAAACGCAATCATCATGCAGCTCCAACCACTACCCTTTGATGCCATTTTCATTGTCATGTCATCATCGTATCTGGTAGTAACTCATTTCTGCAAATAAATTTGTCTATTGTTGGAATGGGCAATTCCAACAAAGACTAACACTCGTGACAGTAGTTGCCCAAACTAAATGTCACAATAAGTAAATTAATGCTTTCAACCAGATGACCACTCTTAAAAAAAATATTATGACATCATGCAAAATTTCGAGAACAAAATTGAGCATTAGGCTTGACAATGCTACTATCCCAACATGCAAATATAGCATGCTTCAACACCTCAATTAAATACCTCTACCACTGGAACCAATCAATTCTGACCTGTGAGCTTGTATGAAGCATGGAAGACACTCTCTGCTCTGAGGGTAATTCACATTCAATATAGTAATAACACTGGCTGCTGTAAGCTCATCCGCAACGCCATTTGCAGCTCATTCTCATCGTGATCAGCAATTAAAACCAACTAAGAAAACAAGAAAACTCTTACAGAATTCTTACTGTCTGCCTCCAAAAAAAAAAACGCATGCACATTCAACAGCTTCAACACCAACACGCTCCAATAATCTCATCGCTGCAGATAAGGTACCCTCAGTAGGAATTAGATCATCAACAACAAGGGTGTGATCGCCAGGTCGCACTGCTCGAACATGCATCTCAATACGATCTGTTCCATACTCCAACACATACTCCTCAGAAATGACCTCACCTGGCAACTTTTTGGGTTTTCGAATAGGTACAATTTTGGCCTCAATTCCTGCTACAACAGCCTCTTAGGAGATTCAATTCCAAATGTGACTTGATACACGGCATTCAGTTAAAATAGGATGTAAAATATCAAGATTGGTATTTGAAATTTTCAATTCCCTTGAATTGTGCAGGCTGAGAGAATTTTTTCATTGATTGTGAAAACATTTTACAGAGACACAAAGCAAGAGGAGCAAAGAATACGACTATGTGAAGTAAATTTTCTAAAGGAGCCAAACAGTATATTCAAAGCCCGGACAATGAAGGTATTTGAAGAAGTTCGCCTACTTGGATGCTGAAACTACGATTTGATTTCCAACTCCTTCACTCCAAATAAATATGCGAAGTAATTCTCTTGCCTGAAAATAATGATACCGCGGTACAATATTACGTATGCTCCTTTCCTCCCTACAGCAAGATGACACCATTTATGGGAAGACCTTGGGATTGCAGGTACAGTTGTCTCCACACTTGCAACCGCCAGTAGCACAACACCCACTCTCTCCCGCAATAGTAGCAAAGCCCTCAAAATGCCCCATGTCAGAAGCAGTGGCTGCAAATACCGGTGCCTCCACTGTCTTCTCACTAAAAGAAAGGTCGAGGGTTCTTTTGCACCCGTTGCAGCCACTGCCGCAGCCGCAGCTGGAGCCGCACCCACAATTCCCTCCACAGCACGACATTTTTCAAAGCAGCGAGATTCGAACTCTTACCAAACAAAGATCGCGAAGAAGTAAAGCCAAAAGCCTTCACAGAAATGAAATCCCAACAGAGAGACGAGATTTTGACACTGCCGGTGGTGGCTCGAGTGCAGATCCACTCCTCAAGCTGCTTCCCCCACGCAAATCCACCAACGATGCTCCACTGCGATCAAGTGGTTTACTCCGGCGTGCTATTCTCCAGCAATAAAAAAAAAATACATGGGACTTGATCACACGGATCTGTTGCGGTATTTATTAATGAGCAACGGCTCCTCTTCGACGGGCTCCACAGCCCTCCACAGCCACAGCGACGGTGTCCCCTGCTCAATTCTGATGCCGCATCGACAAGCCGAGGTATGCAACGCTCTTCCTCATCCTCAGATCGACAAACAAACAAATAAAAACAAAACTATCATTCTGCTATTTTCCTCAGCCCACGAGGGGCCGAGGCCCAGGCCCTTACCGGCTCTGAAGCTCCGATACCATGATAAAATCAGCTATCTATCAAATAGCTCTCCAGGTGAGAACCTGGAGAGTGTATACACACATACACACACTCTATATTCTATATTCTAGCTAATTCCTATTATGTAGGAACAAACTCCTAAAATGGAGAATTACAACCATAGACAAGTAGGAATTAAATATTTCCAACACATTTGTACTATGAAAACCTATAAATATGCTTTTTTGCTTTCACGATTTTCATTAAGTGCACTTCCCTTTGATTTATGATCACCATTTTATTAAAAACACTGTGACACAGAACAATCAATGTAAAGCTCAAAAATAATTGCCCCATCCAAAATTTAATCTTCAAAACCAAAATACAAAATTTTAAATAATTTTAAATTTAAGAATCTAATTTATAGGAAAATGAATGTAAAAATTAACAAGTCCTTACCCCGTCTAAAATTTAACTTCAACCATAAAAATAACACACTTTATTTTTAGATGATTAGATTATTGGCCTTCAATTGGCCTTCAATTGGACAATCAACTTTTATATCTCAAATATTCTAATACCCTTAATTATCAAACTCATTATATTAAATATTATAATTCTCTTAATCATCAAAGTATGATTTAATTATGCTAAAGTTTCACATTACTAGCAGTGTTTCTCTTTTATTCTCGCTCTAGTGTATATGGTAATTGAGACCCAAAACTTAGCAATAAATGTATTTAATTTTATTAAAAAATCCCAAACACCTTAATTATAAAAAATAGACCATCAAACATACAATTCTAAAAATATTTATTAAATTCTAAATAAAATTAGTGTAAAAAAAATTAAAATTAAAACGTCTCCCTAGAACATGAAGGGATACTATGTAGCTTATAGTTTCTTGTCCTCGAAATATTTGTTGCTTCTATATGGCTAAATTTTTTTCCTTCATTCGAATGCAAATTTGGGTCCATTATTGGCTATCAAATTTAATTCACTAGTTGAGGGTGGCCAAGTTAACTGGCCACCTTCATCTTATTAAAAATTCTCCTCTTGGCATTCATTCATTATAGTAAATTACACATAGGGAGAGAGTGAGCTACTTCCATACCGGAGCATACCTCATGGAAAATTTGTTGTAGGGACTTGCATGTTGTAGCTAGACCATTGCATTGATACAAAGTTATTCTGAATTCTTGGCTTATTTACCTATTTATTTCTTCATTTTCTTCATGATTATTGATTGTAGTTTTTGTTGTGTGTGTTGTTTAGTCAATTTAATGTCTTAAATTGCTTACATAAATTATCGATCAAGGTTTGTAAATTGATGAAGTGTGGTGCACTATATGTGCTTAGTTAACCTTCTTCTTACTTCGTTGTATGCATTTTTATGTTGTTTTGGGGTTTTGTTCTTTATATCTAAGAGTGTTAGTCTAAAACTATGAGAGAAACCAAACGAATCTTAATTAATTTTAAGAACGAATAAAAGGAAGTGTTCCTAAGTTCAACTAATTTGCATAAAAATGAATCAAATACTATTGGTTGCTTTTGATGGCCTCATGGCAACAAAAATGAGGATAACCACCCGGTATGGACCTTAAAGCAGTTCTTTTTCCGTTTTGGGTAGTGGCTCCGACTGTGTATGATGGGACTAGTTTCCCAGATTTGGTCTTTTATGATAATTTGTTGGATCCCTATCAAAACCTTTTAGAATGATGAATTACTAGAAACTAAGACAAATTTATTTCTAAATGCAAAGCTTTGAATTAAATTAAATCTAACCCGTGGATAATATATCAATGCGATCTAAAGAGATAATTGTTCAATCTGTGATGATGAAAATCATCACATATTTAATAGAATTATTACTGTGTAAGATGATTCTCTTGAAAAAAATTTAATCAAAAGAAAATGAAAGATATATCGCATTTCTCTAATGACCATGTATAAAATAACTAATCTCTATCTTTATATCGTATAATAGTGCAACTGATATTTCAGATAAAAGTAATTAATTCTATATATGATTCATGAAAGCTGAGTTCATCACTAATATTCAGAAACAAAAATAACATACATGATAATAGTACCAGATGTGTATTACTCTGCTTATCAGATTAGTGATAATAGGCCATATCCAATTCTTCAATCAAGGAGTCATTCAAAGAATACAGAAGTTCACCAACAGTGATTCAACAAAATGATATTTATAACTAAAAAAGGCTGTGTTCCATTACTTCATCGAGGCATCCAAAAACTTACTTAGAAATAAGCATTCTTTGCAGATGTTCTTAACAAAATCTTGGACCCTTCTCTAAATGCATGAGAAGGGTTTAATTACTAAAATTCACTAAAAACTAAATTAAATGATTTACAAAAATGTAGAGGAGGTTTCAAACAACCTTTCTCTAAAAACTTAACTTAAACAAAAATCTAGGAATTTAGAACTAACAATCTTGACTTGATGGATTCTGCATTTCTTTCTGAGTGTGATCACGAAGTTGGCAGATATCTAGCATTTCCTTAAGTTGAGTTGGTTACGATATCCGTGATCGAATTTTCCCCCTTGAAGATAGCATTTGAGATTATCGACTGAGACCTTTTTGCTGACTCTGTAAGGAATAGAAGAGTTTGCTGTTGATGGTAAGGTTTAATCATAAAATTCTAGTAATTTTCTTGATCAAACTTATTAACTTTCTTGATCATTTCTTCCTATTGTTCTACTCTTTGTGTCCATTTTTATTCTACTTCTTTTGTTCCTAAAAACACATCAAACATGTTTTCTTTAAGAAGTCCTATTCTAAACAATTGGTCACATCAGAGTTGAATAACCTCATTTGATTTGTTGGTTGTCTTGGTCCTTGCCTTTTCTGCTCGGATGATCTGTGATTTCCATTATGTAAATAACAATTATTGGTGAAGCTTATCTATTTGTGGTACATTAGCTTGTCTTCTTGCATCTGAATTTTGCCACTGAATGTGTTCCTCAGTTTTCTTTTCGAATCTCTCACATTATAGTTTTTGAATTGATATTTTATAAATCATTATCTTATTAGAATCAAATTAATAATAAATCATAGAAACTTGATGACAAAATACTTTTTTCACTTCCTTTATCATATTATATATATCAAGTTCTTATCTGATGAATTGTTCTAATTGTGATCGATTCTGTAACTCTGCCATTGTTCTTTTTAGATGTAATTTCTTCTCATTAAGTTTTGTTTGATGTTTCAACTTGAGACTTTCAATATATTTATAAAAATGTGTTGAACTTTCATTGATATGCGCACTGGACTTGGCTTTTCTTCCTTTAACAACTGATCCAATTTGTGTTTTCTGGTTTCCTTCTATTTCAACAATATTCTAACTTGAGTTGCCTTATCAACAGTGGCTATGGCATATGCTCCTGCATATTGTGACAACTTAGTTAGATGATTAGTGGGATCATCTAAGGAGGCTTTCCAAAGTACATGAAATGATTCATTTGTTGATTTCAGGGTTGTCTCCTCAATCCTTTTTCTTTTATTCCTTTTTACTACAACCTTGTAGCTAGGACTGTAGAAAATATCCAACGATGGAATGTCTTTAATCTGCAGGATGATTTTATGTGTAGAGTAAGCCAGTATGATTTATTTGTCATGTATGGTTGGGATTCTCTATAGAGGATTGACGGTTTCAACTATCTTCTGAGAAGGCTCTGGCGTTTGAAAACTTGATGTTTGGTCAATGTTGATTTTTTCCTTACGAGTATTTATTGCTTGGGAAAATTGTTCCCATTCATTTACAAGGTCTTTTCCTTGAGATGATTTAGACTGATCTAATGTGTTCTGATCCTTTTGAACTGCTTTTGAATTTGATTCAGTGCCATTATTTTTTTATTTCTCTTGCAACTCTATTTCTTGAAGAATTTGGTCGATTTCTAATTTTTCTTTCTTAGATTCAAATTCATCCTCAGATTGATCTGACTTATCAGACTGCTGCTGTGATTGACCAGATTCATTTTCAGAGCCATATTTCATTTCTTCATCGAGACTGACACTTGGAGTGTGCATTTCATCTTCGATAACTAGAAAATTCAAAGGGATATTTTTCAATATTTTATTTTTATATACTTGAAAAGTTTCAGTGTTTTCATGACTGGAAACTCTTTTGACAATATCAAAAAAAATTTCGATGCCATGGAAGAAGTTATCAAATTTGTCTTCTTCTTTTATGAAAGGCTTTGTTTTGAGTTTTTCCATGTAATTTTTAATTATATCTTTGAGGTCATATAATCTTCCTAGAATGAATGCCAACTTCAACAACTGAATGTTATGAACCTATTTGTATAAATGGCCGATATTAGCCAGAGCAAAGTTGTTGCATTGTAGAGGGAAAGAAAGCAAAATATCCTTTTTATCATCTTTTAGTTGCTTTGTGACACCATTGAGGAGTTGATAAGCTATTTCCCTTGCAAGAAATCTATCTGGAACATAGTAGGGTAAAACATGTGGAAAATCAGAACTTCTAAATACTCAGATATATGTGAACTTTTCTTCAGCAAACCATCTGGCTATATGAAGCATATCTTCATTGGCTTCTTTGGAAACGCTAGGATAATTTTCAGTGAAAATCATCTGATACATGGGTAACATAACTCCATAGCAGATTTTATAAAGATGTAAGTGGAATTTAGAGTACTAGAGTTCATCGTGATAAATATGAATTGGGATAGGTTTTTTAATGGTCCATTTCCAACCCATGATTGGAAATGTAGAAGTGAAATAGATGGAATCCATGACATAGGCAAACATGTAAAAGGGAGAAGTTTCTTAGGATGAAGTACTCCTTTTTCTCCTATATTCAGTGATATGTTTGGCTAGGTAGTTGGATAAAACGTTTTCCCAATTTAAGATAGACGAATTGACGATTGCGTCAATTAGGGGAACCCAATCTCTTGAGAACCTAGTACTATTAGGTTTGGAAAATATTATACATAACATACCAGTGGCATAACAATAAGGATTAGGAATTTTTGTAATCAGGTACATACCGGATTTATCCTGCTTTAATTTTCCTTCACTGTATTTCCATTCGTGGATAACTTTGATAAGAAATGGATGTTTTTCTATGAACATTTGCACATATCTATTATCATATTTCTTCTGTGGAGTTGGCAAATGGTACATGGCTGCTACGTCTTCCGCTTTGAAAGAACCCATAATCTCTCCTCTGGAATTCTTGAAAACTCTATCTTCAATATTTAAACTTTCGACTGCCCACCTAATCATGTCTGTATAAGGTTGAATATTTTGTCTCACAGATATTCTATGAATACCCGAGCATGAAATGTCGAAAAGAGTTGCATCCGAAGTAGAATTAGTGCCTGTTGCATAAAGGTTATTTATCACTCTTGGTTCTTCATCTTCAAAAAGTTTGTACATTGCTTCCCATGATGAACTACCACAGTCTTTGTTGCAGACAGTGTTTGAGAAATATGAAGACATGTATGTGTCTTCGACGATGGTACTTAAGACACCTCTTTAACCTTTTTACTCATTTCTGATTTCTTCAACTCGATAATTGATTTCTTGAGAGAAAAATGAAATTATCATATAAGGAGTATCATGAAGATATATCAGTGATTTATTTCAAGCTCATGCAAATCTGTCAATCTATCAATCATCTCTTCATAATTCCTTATTTAATGTTTCACATGCACTATCCATCACTAGTTTTAAAGTCGTTAAGATATTAAATCCAATCTGATATGACATAAGCTGCTTTCACATGCTGAGCTTTATTAAATGCGCAAATTGCAATGATTCATCATAATATTTCATGATTGTCTCATAAAAGTTGCGAAATACGATCTATGCAAATTGCAGATCACAACATTTATAAGATGCATTTAACATCTATATTATAATTTGTGCGCAATGCGATTTGCGAAAACTTAAAGTGGACACGATAGCGAAAAGGATTGAAATTTTTTAGTTTATTTTCTTGTTGGGTCCGTGGCTGTCGCAACTCATATTACTTGTTTCATAAGTCTTTACTAAATAAAGTGCAATGCGAACAAATATTAAATCTCTTTGGAAGGCTATTTTAAGAGTGCATTTTTCAATTCGTAGATTTTATGTTTTATGATTCTTTTTTGAAAATAATATATGTGATAAGAGATGCACTTTTCAAAGAAAAAGTAGAAAAAATTATTTTCTAAGTTTTTTATTGTAAGAATTTAAAACAAAATTTCTTATTTATTTCTAAAGGGTCCCTATTTATAAAAATAAATGGGGGGTTGTTATACAACACAACAAATTCTTAGAATTTTATCTAAAAAATAAATTATTTATTCTAATCACGTCTAATTTAACATTAGTCATATTCCATGGATATAAATCTTATAACTGAAATTGAAATTGCAATCCTACTCTAAGTGAAAGCAGATTCTAAAGAAAACAAATAATGTATGTTTAGTTACTCTAGCATTCAATATGATGTGTCACCCTCTTGATATTATGTGTAACTAACCAATTATATGAAAAATTCTAGTTTCTAACTCTGGTTTCTAATGTTCTAGAAAATCAAGTAAAGAGTGCAGAGGAAAACGCAATACTTGTATGAATGAAATATTCAATCGTTCAGTCTAGAAATGTCATAATATCATATTCTTGAAAGGAATTTTAAGGACATCCAATGGTACAATTAAATGAGGATCTAAAATCAAATGTGAAAGCATGAAAACTTAAATTTCAACTGATTGTAAATAACTAATGTATGTTTGATTACTTCAGCATTCAATATGAAGTATTATCCTCTTGAAATGATCTATAAGAAACCAATTATACCTTTGCTTCTAATGTTTTATAAAACAAGTAATGTATGCAGAGGAAAACTCAATAACTGCATGAATTAGATATTCAATCATTCAGTTTAGAGATAAAATCATCTTCTTCAAATGAATTTTTAAGAACATCCAATGCTACAGTTAATCAATATTTTTAATCTAAGAAAGTAAATAAAAAAAAAGTAAAGGAAACTAGATAAATGTGAGCTCTATCACTTCAAACTTAATCCAATTTGAAAATAGATAAATCTATTCTCACGAATTTTTTTTATAATATCAATGATTACACATTTATTCTATTGATGCTAGGAAGACATTCACGATCTAATTCTATTCGACTGATCAAGAGTGTAATGTAATATCAATCTACTTAGAAAATATAATTGACAAAAATAATGTAAGTAGTTTAAACTAAAACAATGAGCGAAAAACCTCCTCATGTGCAGGGAACTTCTACAACATATTTGATTGAGATCCTAGCTGATTATATGTGCACTAAGAAATCACTGGTACCATGAACACAATCCTTGTATTATAATACAATGGATTTTTAAAATAATATACAACGTTTTAGCCAAAAATCCCTTATCCTCGATTCTGTACAACCGATATTTAAATAAAACAAAAATAACTGTTATGAGCTAATTTTTCCTATAGGTGGCTAATCTTAACCGGATTATAGAATTGGAGTTTGACTGTTTAACTCTTGATTTTCTATGATAGAGAAAATTAAGAATCCTTCTATTCTCGGCTTACGTCCTTTGACCGGACTTTGACCACAATCTCAGGCATCCTTTTCTATCGATCTCGATCAAGTAGATAGGACGAAATCCATGTCTACATTATTCTAGAAATTCCCATGTAGCTCATTTCTCCATTTGATCATGGGAACCTGTAGACCATGAAAGTAGTTGTGGAACCAATGATTAGCTACATAATAGGCTGTGTTTTGTAGCCAAATTACAAAATTCCATTCGAATATAAAGAACATCATAATATAACATGGAAATCATTTAAATGAATTCCTTGAGACAATACATGATATTTATCATTGATCGGAGTATATAAGCCTATGAGAAAGTAAGGGAAAAATGTGAGAAAGGATGTCAGAGAGAGGATAATTGTGAGGTTCAACATACCCCCACTGATAAGTCATTGCATTTCCTCATGCAATTTACCAAAAATGTGAATTTTCCTCTCTTACTGCATTTGTTTAGACACTTCTGCTAACACATCCAATTTCCTTCTTTTTATTTTCTTTGAAGTGATTTCCATCCTGGGCTTTCTCATAAGGAGCTTGTATTTGAGATTAATGACTACCTTGTTGAGTGAGTTGTTCTTTCTTTGAATTTCTTGTTCTTTTTGTACCACAGTCCTAAATGTAGAATGATATTGTAACTAATTACCTTTCCCACTTGCTCTTTTACTTCAAGGCTTCATTCTCCTGTTTAATATGCCTATTCAGTATCTCTAGTTCATAAATTTCTTGTTTGAGAGTATCAACTAGAGGTTCTTGTGGATTGATAGTAGGTTTTGGATTCACTGTTGAATTTCTCTTCTCCATTGACTCTATGTAATCATATATTTCTTGTTGTATTGGGTCTATGCCTAGGGATTTTCTGCTGGGACTACCTTCAAAATTATGAATAGGATAATTTTGAGGACTATGTGGAGGAGAAATATCGAGAGGAGATGGTATTGGAGTTTCTTCATCTAAAATTATAAACGCTGTCTCTTTTCGTAGTGTTTTCTTCATTGAACCTCGATGTCTGAAGCTCCTTCTCAGTTGTAGAGGATTTACATTTTCCTCACTTGTAATATTTCTCCTCTTTCCTATCTTACCTCTTGTCTTGACTTTACTTTGCTTTTTGTTCTATGTTAGCTCTAGAAAGACCCGTTTTTCATCATTTTTCTGAAATGAAGATACAAGTATGTCTTCAATGTTTGTATCAATCCTCTTCCTTCTGCTCTTTCCAATATTTTCTTCTTCGGGTTGCTCTGGTACTTCTTGGAAGTTGTTTCTAATAAGAAAATTCTCCCAGGAATCTCCTATACTTTTTTAAGGAAACTCAAAATGTCTTTTTAACAACCCATGATGGTGCATAGTGTTATATATAAAATGTATTCTCTTTTTCACATTTGTAAACATTATTTTTAAGCTATTCAGTAAAAGGAAGAGAAGATTTATTTCACCATTCTCTAATAAATCCATTAACAATCATGATATACATACATGCAGCCAAACCTTCCTTCACAAGTGATAAATATCTGTAAAACCAAGAGAATGTTACTGCATTTATTTTTAAGAGATGAGGTAGGGATACCTTTTCTAAAAAGAAAAAAATCCATACCTGGGTTATTGAGGATAACTTTCCATGATTCATTGTGAAATTCCTTGTTTTTGAACCACCTTTCGCCAACCCTTGGAAGTTTTGTCGCTTCGGCTATGAATTTCTTAGTAACTGTGAACTTGATGTCTCCAACTTCCACTTCTGTGCCATCAAAAGACCTATCAAAAGACTTTGTGATCTCTTTGTGAAAACCGTTGAATTTTGCTATGAATTTGAGACATATAGATTTCTAAAACATTTTCTTAACCTGAGGATATCCTTCCATATATTTGTTCAGACCAGTTCTATTCTGAAAATCAGTCTCATGCCTTCTATTATGAAGAGTCTAACCTTTAGAATTATCCTTCTCTGTTATGAAATGAATTTGATTACGGATCTGATGAAAGGCATCGATGGTTTGTAGGAATAAATAAGTGGTATGGATTGGTGTTTTGAAGAAACATAAATGGATATGTCACGTCAATAGGCCATAACCGTTAATCATAAATGGGGGAGTCTATTCTGTACCATTATGAAACATAATGCTGATGATGTGGCCGATCTATGATATGATGGAAATATCAATCAAATCAAGTGATGACATGTCAGGGAGAATATGATCATCGATATTATACATCCTAACGTCTTGACCTTTCTATTAAAATAAATTTTTACAAATTTACCTTTAGAACTAAAATTTTCATTGTCGTTTATTTGGTGTTGATTCCTCAGGTACCTTTTAGCATGGTGGTCTTTAAATGTAGTCCTTAAATTGCGCGTATTCATCATTTTTTAGTAGGTTGTACAAATGTGTCAGAGTTGTTGAATGAAATGGATGTGATTGCAGATTATGGAATCAGCTACATAATGGAATTAGTTGTAGAATGTAATCAGTTGCAGAATGTAATTAGCTCCAGAATGTGGAATCAACTGTAGAATGTAATCAGCTATATAATGGAATGTAATCATGAAATGGAATATTACTATGGGATGGAATGTAACTATAAAATTGAATATTACTGTGGAATGGAATGAAACTTTAAAATGGAATATTACTATGGAATGGAATGAAAACTGTAAAATGAAATATGAACATAGTTATGTATTACTACTTATTGCAGTAAAGAAATGGAAAATATAGGATGTCAAAAATCTGTGATTTTCACCCTGTATCTTATGTATAAGGATGCCAATCATTGATTGTTTTCATACTTATACACTTTATTTTATTTATTATTATTATTATTATTATCTTTTATAGGAAAAATAAAAGGTAAGTTAGTGAAGAAGAAGAATTATTCTTCACTAACTTCATATCAGTATTATCGTGGAAAATCTTGATAAACTCTTCTCTTGAAATTGGCTTATGATATACTTTCAACCGATAACCATTCACAAGAAGAGGTACATTTTCTTCATCAAGTGTCCTTATCTTGACTACTCCATTTTCAATTACTTTTTCAATCTCATATGGCCCAAGCAAATGAGTCGAAAACTTTCCTTGAAAATATTTGAATTTGAATCAAACAAAAGTGCCCGATCCCATGCTTGAAACTTCTTCTCCTTAATATATCTATCGTGCCATTTATCCCTTTGCTATTGGACTATACTGGTTCTTTGAACTGCAACTTGCTTGATTTCATCAAGATCATTGAGTTGCGCTAATCTATGTTTCTTTTCTTCTGATTAATCAAGTCCCAATTGCATTGCCATCTTGAAGGTTTGAATATGAAATTATATAGGGAACGAGACTTTCTTTCCATAAAAAAGTTCACAGGAAGTATGTCCTATTGTATTCCTCCATGTATTTTTGTAGGCCCATAATGCTTTAGGAAGCCTTTCTACCCAATCTCTTCTATGTAGATGTACAATCTTAGTGATAATTCCTTCAATCACTTTATTGGTAGACTCTACTTGACCATTTTCTTGTGGATGGTAAGGAGTAGAATTTCTCTGCTTGATCTTGTGATCTTCCATGAGCCTTTTCACCAACTTGGATGTAAAATGTGATCCCTAATCTGTCACAATTTCTCTTGGAACACAAAAACAAGTGAAGATATCCTCAAAAATAAAATTAACTACATGATGTTCATTAGCAAAAGGTAGCACTTTATCCTGTCTCCATTTAGTGACATAATCAGTACATACCAAAATATATTTATTTTTTTCAGATGATGGATTGATTGGTCCAACAAAATCCAAGGCCCATTTTTCAAATGGTTGTATGAGTACCTAAGGTTGCAATGGCATTTCATATGATGGAGTACGTTTCCCTATTCTTTGGCAGTTGCCACACCTTTTGACATATTATTTAGTATCTCTAAATATGGATGGCCAATAATATCCCAAATGAAGGATTTTATAGGCTATCCTCTTGTCATCAAAGTGTCCACCACAAGGTTCATGATGACCTGCCTTAAGAATTTCAGGCATTTCATATTCTTGAACACATCTTCTGATAATGAGATCTAGACATGTTTTATACAGTTCATTAGTAATCCATGAGTACCTAGCACTTATTTGAATAAAAAAAATTTCTCCCTAGGAAACAAATGTGAAGGTAATTTTCTTGTGATTATGAAATTAGGAATATATGCAAACAAAGGATTTTTAGTAGTTATTGCAGAAATATGATCATCAGGAAATTTATCCTGAATTGGAGTGCCATCTTTGATATTTTGAATTCTCGACAAGAAATCAGTAACTGTGTTTTTTTTTCTAGGTCGGTCTAGAATGGTGATGTTGAATTCTTGTAGGAGTAATAACCATCTTGTAATTCTTCCATCAGTAATAGATTTATTCATTAAGTATATAATTGCAGAGTGATCTGTATGACCAAAGGTTTCATAGGCTCTAACATATTGTCTAAATTTGTTGATAGCATGGAAAACAACTAAGAATTCGTTTTCAGTTACAGTGTAATTTAACTTAGTGGGAGTCAAATTCTTACTTGTGTAATAGATGGCATAGGGGATCAAATATTTTTGTCCTAATATAGCTCTTAGAGCTGTATCTGAAGCATCTGTTGAAATGTGAAAAGGTAATTTCCAATTTGGACCTCTTAAGATGGGTGCTTTAGAATTTTTTTTTTTTAATTTTCAAATGTCAATTGGAAATCGGGATTTCAACTTAATTCACAATTTTTGTTAAGTAAATTGAAGAGTGAGGATGTTATTTTAGTGAAATTTTCTATAAATATCCTATAATATCCCGTGAATCCTAGAAAACTTCTAACATCCTTTTGACAACTTAGAATTGATAGTTTGGAGATGACTTCAACTTTGGATGTATCAACTTTAATTCCATCTCCTGAAATGTGATTTCCTAAAACAATCCCTTCTATAAACATCATAAAACATTTTTCATGACTTAGTGAAAGGTTTTCTTCCTTACATCTTTTAAGAACCTTTTCCAAATTTTCTAAAGCTTCTTCAAATGAATTCCCATAAACTGTAAAGTCATCCATGTACACCTCTACACAATCATGTATTAGATCATAAACAATTTCTAGTACTGCCCTTCGGAATGTTGCAGGTGCATTGCACACTCCAAAAGGAAGTACTCGATAGGAATAAGTCCCCCATGTACAGGTGAATGTGGTCTTATCTTGATCTTAAGGTGCCACCTAAATTTGATTCTAACCACTAAAACCATCTAGGAATGAGAATTACCTGCCAATATATCCAATACTTCATCTATAAAGGGTAAAGGAAAATGATCTTTTAGGGTAGATTTATTCAATTCTCGATAATCAATGCATACCCTCCATTTACCATTATTTTTTGGTATAATCACTAAAGGAAATCCCATTGAATGTCTCAAATTGATCAAATGAAGTTCACATTCACCAATTTTTGCAACTCTTCTTTCAAAATTTCTCTAAGATTTGGATTCATCCTTCCTTGAGGATGTCTGATAGGTTTACAATTTTTCTCAATATAGATGTGATGTATAAAAGTATTAGGACTAATTCCTTTCATCTCAGTGTATTCCCATGCATATGCATAAGAATGTTGTTGTAATGTTTTTATTAACTTTTCCTGTTGTAATCTCTCCAAGTTTTTGTTTATGTTCAAAGTTTTTCTTATAAATATCTCTACTGTAGAGCTACCAAATTCTTCCATAGAATGAAGATATATATGTCTAGATGAAAAATATTCAATATTGCATTTTTCTTGAAATTGATCATGTTCATATTCTGAAGATGATTCAATTTTTTCTATTGAATTTAAGATTTGACCATCTTCACTAATGGTTGAAATAGTAAAGAGAGGTCGTATATCATTTTCATCGTCAATCCATTCTTTGTCATCTAACTCTGTGATTGTTTTTGCTGGACGATATAGAGTGAATTTCTTTGTTTAGTTACCATCAGAGATATACATGTCACCAGATCTACTGCTAATGAAAGCATCAGCTATAGCGAACCAAGGTCTTCCTAATATAAGTGGATGTCCTCCTAGATTTTTATTAGGAGTTAATATCATAAAATCAATAGGATACTCCCAAGTGTCTAGGGATATTGAAATATCTTCTCACACACCATCTGGCTTGATTACAGATATGTCTGCTAATTGCAGTAATGTAGGTGTATATAGAAGATTAGGAAGTTTGAGTTGTTCCATGGTTTGTTTGCTCATGATGTTTATTGCTGCTCCTAAGTCAGTCAATGTATTTGGAATTTCAACACCATTGATATGTGATTTTACAGCTAGACTTCCTGGATTTAAATATTTTTGTATGGAAATTTTTCCCATCATTATGTCTGAAATTTATCCCACTAGCTGAATTATTTTTATTTCTTTTGTTTTTCTTCTTGGTTTCTTCATGCTCAACTCTTTTATTGTTTTGGATAGAATTGGAATCTCTTTAATGGCCTGTAATAAATGGATTTTTATGCATACATTTTTCAATTCATATAGAAAATCATAATTGGGCAACATAATATGCTTTTCTACCCCTTTATCAACTTGTAATATTTTAGGAAAAAGAGGTTTAGAAGTAAGTACTAATGGTTTCTCTATGATAGGAGTTGAGTTTACTGGCTCTTTTTATTTTCCATTTTCAGAATTATAGTTTTGAAGAGACTTTCCTTCCTCAAAACTTTTATTTGGTTATAGAGAATCTTCCTCAAAATTATCTTGTTCTTGAATAACTACATAAGCATTTTTCTTTTCTAGTATCCTACCAGATCTAAGTTGGACATCATTGAGATCTAGAGGGGTAATCATGTAGCTAGGAAATTGTTGTGCTTCTATCATATAAGTATTTTGAGGATTTTTATTATTGGGGTTTGGTAATGGTTGGGAAGGTAGTTGATTTTCTCTTTGCGGAAATGGTAATGAAAGTTGTGGATTTTGGTTTTGGAGTTGGGGTTGTTGATTTTTTTGAGGAATTTGCTGGGGAGGATAGTTTGGATATGATGGAGGATATTGATAGTATTGAGTGAATCTTCCATAGGGATTTTTCACTCCTTGTGCCCAAGACTGAGATTGAGATTGATATCGAGGCCAAGGTTGTTTCCAAAAATTCCAATTATTTGGTGGGGGCTGAGTATACATTTGATTGTTAAATCCTTGAGTTTTTGGCCCCTTCCATGGTCTTCTAGAGACAAAGCAAAGAGATTCTGTAGGATTTGAAGTTGTTTATTCATCAAAAATAGCCTTAAGACATGGAATTGAAGTGAAACTCTTATTCTCATGAATTTCAGAACAAATCATACTGGTCTCTATCAATTTTTCATCAAGAGGACATTCTCTTAAAGCATGCTTGTTTATGCATTTAAGACAGAAAATAGCTAAAGCATCAGTCTCATCTTTCTGCTTATTTTGTAATTTAAGGATGTCTATCTGTCCACTAGGGCTCCCTAAAATATTTGTTTTAAATTCATTAAGCATGTTTCCAATTTTTGCCCTACTTACTGTTCCAATTGAATATTTATTTACTCTAGCAAGAGAAGGATCTCCTGGAATTTTCCCAGTTTTTTCTTTCCCCCTTGAGAGCTGAATACATAATTCAGCAATGTCAGGTAATGGGAGTTGAGATATATCCCCTTCCCCATCAGGTTGAGGATGTCTATCCATTCATCTCTAATGGATTTTAATAAAAGAGCTTTTAAAGAATCTTGATCTAAATTATCCATTTTTTCTCTTTTTATGTTATAATTGAATCTTTCAATTAAATCCTCCAAATTCTAATCCTCTTTTTGCATCATTTTAAATACTTCATCCTTGTGATTTATGGCTATGAAATAATCTATTTACCTTTCTAAAAATTCTTGCTTCGTGTCATTCCATTTTCTAATAGACTGAGTGATTAAACCCATGAACCATTTTAAAGCTGCTCCTTTCAATGTTGAAGGAAATAACTTAATTTTTTAAGAGTCTTGTAAATAATAATAAGTTCTACTCAAGACTTCAAATTCAAACAAAAAGGCTTCAGGATATTCACTTTTTAATCCATAAAAATTTGGGAGGACAGAAGGTGAGATATTTTTCATTGTGGAATTTGACTCTCCATCAATGATAAGGAATCCAAAAGAACTATAAATTTACCTATTCCTTCTACCTCCTCCTGCATTTCCTCTACCTCTTCCTCTACCTCCTCCAAACATTACATTTTCTCCATTTAGAATTTCTCCTTCTCCTTCTCCTCCTTCTCTTCTTCTTGCCATTATAGATTCTTCAGAGCTAATATAAGATTCAACCTGCAAGTTTAATTGTTCTTCCTCTAGTTCTTCTATGAATGGTATGTTGAAGGAAGGTTCTTCTTCTTCCTCTCCACTAGGAATTTCTAACTCTTCAACTAAAATATTTTCCCTTGTAGAGGTCAAAAAGGTTACTCCTTATGTTGGAGATCTAGGATTTTCTTCCTCTAAGACAGCCTTAGTGGATGAAGTAGGAGATCCTCCTAATTGGATTTATGACCTTAGGACTTCAGGAAGTCCATATCTAGTGAAGTACGGAATATGAGTTTGAGATGGAGGTGTATCATTTCGTGGTCTTGGTGGAGTGAGTGGTGTTGAAGGAATTAAACTCATGCCTCTAGCTATGAATCTACCCCTAGAATATCTTTCTCTATGCATATCATTTGTTTTTTAGATGTAAGAAATAAGGTTATCTAATAAACTTCCCCGGCAATGGCGCCAAAATGTGTAGTCAGTTTAATATCTTAAATTTCTTACATAGATTATCAACCAAGGTTTGTAAACTGATGAACTGTGGTGCACTATATGTGCTTATTTAACCTTCTTCTTACTTCGTTGTATGTATTCTCATGTTGTTTTGGGTTTTTTTTCTTTATACCTAAGAGTGTTAGTCTAAAACTATGAGAGAAATCAAATGAATATTAATAAATTTTAAGAAGGAAGAAAAGGAAGTGTTCCTAAGTTAAACTAATTTTCATAAAAATGAATCAAAGACTATTGGCTGGTTAGAATATGATATGAAAAACAGAGTATCTGTTCTAATGACTTCTAATTTAACATTAGTCTTATTCCATGGATATAAATCTTATAACTGAAATTGAAATTTCAATGCTACTCTAAGTGAAAGTATTTCCAAAGAAAACAACTTATGTATGTTTAGTTACTTCAACATTCAATATGAAGTGTCACCTTCTTGAGATGATGTGTAAGTAACCAATTATACCTTAGTTTCTAATGTTCTAGAAAAGCAAGTAAAGTGTGCAAAGGAAAACTCAATAATTTCATGAATGAAATATTCAATCATTTAGTCTAGAAATATGATAAAATCATCTTCTTGAAAGGACTTTTAAGAACATCCAATGGTACAATTAAATGAGGATCTAAAAGAAAATGTGAAAGCATGCAAAGTTAAAGTTCAACTAACTGTAAAAAACTAATTTATGTTTGATTAATCCAACATTCAATATGAAGTATTAACCTCTTAAAATGATTTTTAAGCAACCAATTATAACTTATTGATAATGTTTTAGAAAACAAGTAAATTATGCAGAGGAAAACTCAATAACTGCATGAATTAGATATTCAATAATTCTGTTTAGAGATAAAATCATATTATTGAAATGAATTTTTAAGAACATTCAATGGTACAATTAATTCATAGTTTTAATCTAAGAAAGTAAATAACAAAACAGTAAAGGAAACTAGATAATTGTGAGCTCTATCACTTCAAACTTAATCCAATTTGAAAATAGATAAATCTATTCTCACAAAATGTTTTTAGAAGATCAATAATTACACAATTATTCTATTGATTCTAGGAAGACATTCATGATCAAATTCTATGCTACTGATCAACACTGTAATGTAATATTAATCTACTCATAAAATAGAATTGACAAAAATATATCAAGGAATTTAAACTAAAACAATGAACGAAAAACCTCTTGTGCAGGGACCCTCCGCAGCAGATTCAGTTGAGATCCTAGCTGATTATATGCGCACTAATAAATCACTGGTACCATGAAGACGAACCTTGTATTATAATAGAATGGAGTTTTAAAACAATACACATTGTTTCAAAAAAACTTCCTTATCCTCGGTTCTGTACAAGTAGTATTTAAATAAAACAAACATAACTATTATAAGATAATTTTTCTTACAGGTGGCTAATTTAACTGAATTATAGAATTGGATTTTGATTGTTTAACTCTTGATTTTCTACTATAGAGAAAATAAAGAATCCTTATGTTCTCGGCTTACGTCCTTTGACCAGACTTTGACCACGATATCTGGCATCCTTTTCTATCAATCTCGATCAAATAGATAAGACAAAATCCATGTGTAGATTATTCTAGAAATGCCCATGTGGCTCATTTCTCCATTTGATCCTGGGAACCTATCAAACCATGAAAGTAGTTGTGGAACCAATGATTAGCTACAGTGTTAGGTCCCTATATTACTAGGTTGTTAATGTACCCCCCTTATTGTTATTATTGCACCCTTGTAACCCCCATATTGTTATTATTGTGCCCTTAAATTATTATTTTTAGGTTGGCTAGGATTACATTGTGGCGCCACTAGGATTACATTATGGCCCCATGGATTATATAGAAAGGAGGTTTTGTAAATTGTATCATCTAAGAATTTTTCATTTATGTAATGTATTGGAGGTTTCCCCCTCAAAGTGGCTTATTTCTAAGGCGTTGATATCTCTTTTCTTCTATTTTTGGAGCTAGTTACATAACATTTGGTATCAGAGCTTTGGATTCTAGGGTTTCGCTGCTCTAAACAGGTCATCGTGGCATTTTCGCTATAAATTTTTTTCTGCGAAGGTTCAGAATCTGAAATTTTTATGGTGTGAAGCTGAAATCCTGAGGAAAATATTCAAAAAATTTCAGAGCTTGGTTTGCAATATTTTTGGAGATATGATCTGTGGAAGGTAGTTCTTTTTCATGCTCCTGAATTTCATCTTAAATAGGTGATCGTGGGAAAATATTCATAACTCTGTCTCTGCGCATTAGATTGGAGTGCTGTAAGAAGTGGTCACAATTACATGGACTTTAGTTTCTTGGCTATCAATTTCAGAGCCGAAGGATGAAACAGTGACACGTGGAAAGTCATAAAATTTCGCTCTACTAAACCAGTCCATAATTAGGTCATTGTGGGAGATTGGACAGAACTTTGTCTTGGAGAATCCAAATCAGGTCAGACCTATGGCATTTGAAAGAGAATTTAGAGGGCTAATTTGGTACCAAAATTCAAATATTGAAGTGCTTCCAATTTCAATATCTAGCTCCTCAAAAGGAAGAAAAAGGTTTGTATTTTTTTCCGAATTGCATAAGTCTTGTTTGAAGAATAAATTCGAATTGATTCCAAGGGCATATTGTAGAATAGATATAAGTATTGTGTTCTAAAATATGCCCCGTAAAAATAATTCAACACCCATTAAGCTTTCAGAAGGCTCCACTATGACTCATGAAGATGAAGAATTGCAACATGATCTATCAAAATTACAAGAGCACGTGCACCAAATTTTGCTCTCACAAAGAGCAACAAAAAATGAAATGGAAGTTTTGAAGAAAGGCGTGGAAGCTAAGATGGATGGCATGGAAGATGGCATGGAAGCTAAGATGGATGACATGAAATACAACATGGAAAACATGAAGAATGATCTAAAAACAGACATCGAAGGTTTGACAAAGTTGATACAAGAATTTTTTCCTAATGGTGAAAAGATAGTAGAAGAACCTCATGATGAGAACAAAATCAATGTTAATCGTGATTTCATAAACTCTAATGTTGGCGGGAAGAACCACCATATTCCAAAATTGGATATGAGGAAGTTTGATGGAAAGGATCCTGTAACATGGATACTACAGATGGAGCAATATTTTGATCTCCATAACGTGCAAAACACACAAAAGGTACACATTGAAACTTTACATTTAGAACAAAATACATTTGTATGGTATCTATGAGTTTTCTCCTGTAAAAAAATTGTCACTTGATCAATTTTTACAGAGGAAATGATAGCACATTATGAGGATACAAAGAGCAACATCTTCTTTAGCCAATTGATAAATCTCAAACAAAAGGGCTTAGTGGGGGAGCACATTGAGGACTTCCAAAAATTCAATATAAGGGTAACTGATATTCCAGAGGAACACAGGATTGATCTTTTCATAGGCACTTTAAAGGATAACATCCAACATGAAGTTCACGTTTTGGAACCTGATTCTTTGGAGAAGGCATTCAGGTTGGCAAGAAAATTTGAATGTAAAATTATGGCGACAAGGAAGCCTACCACTCACTTCTATAAAGAAGGAAGTGTTGCTATGCCTAGATTTCCGCAACCTACAAGGTTGACACCAAAAAAATTGAAAGAAAAAAGAGAAAAAGGGCTTTGCTACTGTTGTGATAGCAAATACACTAAAGGTCATAAGTGTGCTGAGAAGAAATTATTTTACATAGATTGTGAAGAGGAAGAAGAAAATGAACAAGAAGATGATATACACTAGGAACGAGCCATAGAAGGGGAAGAAATGAATCTGACCATATCGTGTAATGCACTGGAAGGAATTACCACTCCTCAAACTCTCAAGATAGAAGGACATATCAAGAAGAAAAAGGTAATAGTGTTGATTGATTCAGGTAGCACCCATAATTTTATTCATTGTAAGGTAGCAAAGGAATTAAATTGTTTCCTATACCCAGCACCAGAATGTGAAGTGATGGTTGCAAATGGAGGAACTATAAATTTCTCTTGAAAATGCCATAATATCAAGCTAAACATGGGGGAATATGTATTGACTAGTCCAATGCTTTCCATTCGTATGGGAGGTGTTGATTTTGTACTAGGAGTACAATGGTTACAATATTTGGGGACGGTAGCTTTTCTTGAAAAAAAAATTAGAAGGAAAGGATGTCAAATTACAGGGTATTGCAGGGAAGCTGGGAAAGATAATAAGCTCTAATGTCATGACAAAGCTTCTAAAGAAAGAACAACGAGGCATAATTGCACAATTATGCTGACTAGATGTTCCAACATCAAAATCATCTATTTCTGCAGATCTCCAACAAGTCTTGGACAATCATTCCAAGCTGTTTGAAACTCCCAAAGGACTCCCACCTTTTCGTGATCATGATCATGCTATTCATTTGATTCCAGGAAGTGTTCCTCCAAACATCACACCTTATAGATATCCTTATGTCCAAAAGAGTGAAATTGAATGTATGATTGCAAAAATGTTAGAAGCGGGTATAATTCAACCTAGTCAAAGTTCTTTCTATGCTCCTGTAGTATTGTTACACAAGAAGGATGGATCATGGCAAATGTGTCTGGATTATAGGGAGCTCAATAAGCTCACAATTAAAGATAAATTTCCTATTCCTGTGATTGATGAATTATTGGATGAATTACATGGAACAATTTATTTTACCAAGTTGGATCTTCATTCAGGATATCATCAAATTAGAATGAAGACTGAAGATATTCTGAAAGCAACATTTCAAACTCATGATGGTCATTATGAATTTTTGGTCATGCTTTTGACCTTACCAATGCACCTTCTACATTTCAAGGGTTGATGAATTCCATTTTCAAACCCTTCCTTAGAAAATTTGTGCTAGTATTTTTTGATGATATACTAATCTACAATAGGTCTTGGAAGGATCACGTTCAACATGTTGACATGGTGCTCAAAATATTACAGGAGAAACAATTATATGCAAAACATCCAAATGTTTCTTTGGAGTACAAGAGGTGGAATATCCGGGTCATATTGTATCTCACGAGGGTGTTAAGGTAGACCCTAACAAAATTAAATCCATTAAGGAATGGAAAGCCCCCACAACCATAAAGCAGTTGCGAGGATTTCTCGGGTTAACATGGTATTATCGCAAGTTTGTTAAGAATTATGGGAGAATAGCAGCACCTCTAACAACATTATTGAAGAAAGATGCATTTTCATGGACTCCTGAAGCAACTAAGGCCTCTGAACATCTTAAAGAGGCAATGTGCCTAGCACCGGTCTTAGCTACGCCAGACTTCACAAAAACCTTTATTGTGGAATGTGATGCCTCAGGAAATGGAATTCGTGTTGTTTTAATGCAGGAAGGAAGACCCATTGCTTTTGAAAGTCGTCCAATCAAAGGAAAGTATTTACAGAAACCTATTTATGAGAAGGAAATGTTAGCAATACTGCATGCACTAAAGAAATGGCGAACTTACCTAATGGGAAGACATTTCAAGGTAAAAAATGATCATGATAGTCTTAAACACTTTTTGGAACAAAGACTATCTTCAGAAGAGCAGCAAAAATGGGTCACAAAGATGTTGGGTTATGATTTTGAAATAATCTACAAAAAAGGAAAGCTTAATGTTGTTGCAGATGCACTCTCAAGAAAGAATGAAGAGGTGGAAGCATTGCTTTGTGACATTTCTATTATCCAACCAGATTGGATAACTGAAGCAAGAGATGAATGGAAGAAGGACAAAGATGTATGGACACTCATTCAAAATTTGTAGCAAGATCCTAGTACATCTGATACATTTAGTTGGAAAAATGATTCCTTATGGTACAAAGATCGCTTATATCTTTGTAAGAATTCCAAACTAAAACAAAAGATCTTTTTGGAATTGCACAGTTCTCCTTTAGGAGGATAGTCAGGATTTTTAAAAACTTACCACAGGGTGAAGAAATAATTTTTTTGGGATGGCCTTAAATCTGATATTCAAAAGTTTGTGGCGGAATGTTTTGTTTGCCAGCAAAATAAATTTGAGACAATTAAGACCCCGAGACTTCTACAACCTTTATCCATTCCAAGTCAACGCTGGGAGGAGATTTAAATGGATTTTATCACAGGTTTACCTAAGTCCGAAGGAAAGAGTATCATCATGGTGGTAGTTGATAGAATTACCAAGTATGCACACTTTTTTGCATTATCTCAGCCATTTAAAGTAGGTACAGTTGCTACTACATTTATGGACACAATTCAAAAGCTACATGTAAGCCCAAGGGTTATTGTGAGCAAAAAAGATCCCATTTTTACTGGAAATTTTTAGATGGAGTTATTTTCTTGTTTGGGTACTCAATTAGCTCATAGTTGATCTTATCATCCTCAATCTAATGGTACAACTGAGATAGTAAATAAATGTTTAGAATGACATCTTCATTGTTTTTTATATGATAAACAAAAACAATGGGTCAAGTGGTTACCTCTCGCTGAATGGTGGTATAACACTTCCTTCCATACTGCAACAAAAATGACCCCATTTATGGAACTTTATGGATATCATCCACCATCCATCACATCATATTTAAGGGAAAATTTGAAGGTTAAAGTAGTGGAATATGACACTGAGCATCAGCAAGAGGTTCTCCAACTCTTAAAGGATAACCTAAATTTGGCACAAAACCAAATGAAACAACAGGCAGATCAACATCACAATGAGAGAAGTTTTGATGTAGGAGATTGGGTATTTTTATGGCTACAACCATACAAAAAAATGTCCCTCAAGCAAGCTAAGAAGGATAATAAATTATTTCCAAAGTACTATGGTCCTTACAAGGTGCTTCAAAATATTGGTACTATGGCATACAAATTAGAGCTTCCTTCTTCTTCGTGAGTGCATCCAGTTTTCCATGTTTCATGCTTAAAGAAGGTTATAGGTGAAAATATTCCGATTCAAACAATATTGCCAGAACTTGATGATGAAAGAAAAATCATATTGGAACCTGAAGTGATCATGGAAACAAGAACTCGACAGCTATGGAATCGATCAATTTCAGAGTATCTCATCAAGTGGAAGAACTTACCCACTGAAGATTCTACATGGGAGGATGAGAATTTTATACAGAAGCACCTAGAGCTACTCAAGAATTGAGGAAAACACTTTATTGAATGAAAGGGGCATGTTAGGTCCCTATATTACTAGTATAGTCCCTTATTGTTGTTAGTGTAACCCCCTTATTGTTATTATTGTACCCTTGTAACCCCCATATTGTTATTATTATGCCCTTAAATTATTATTTTTAGGTCGGCTAGGATTACATTGTGGCCCCACTAGGATTACATTATGTCCCCATGGACTCCTATATATAGAAAGGAGGTTTTGTAAATTGTATCATCCAAGAATTTTTCATTTATGTAATGTATTGGAGGTTGCCCCCTCGAAGTGGCTTATTTCTAAGGTGTTGATATCTCTTTTCTTCTATTTTTGGAGCTATTTACACAACTTACAGAATAGGCTGCGTTCTGTAGCCAAATTACAAAAATCCATTCGAATAGAAAGAACATCAAAATATAACATGGAAATCATTTAAATTCATTCCTTGAGACAAAACATGACATTTATCACTGATTGGAGTATATAAACCTATGAGAAAGTAAGGGAAAAAGGTGAGAAAGTATGTCAGAGAGAGGATAATTCTGAGGTTCAACATGTGTGCAGGTACTTTGATGATGTCCAAGTTGTTGTTTTTGGTGGAGAGTATTCTTGGGAGTGCCATAGCTTCTTCAGGGTTGTTTCACAAGGTCCCACTATCTCTTTTGATGAGAATTATGACAATAAAATGATTCTTTGGTGATTACATATGTTTTCTATAGGAGGAGATTACCTTCCTGTAGCATCTCATTCCTTACACCTTTAGATTTTCAATATGCATGGGGTTATGAGGGAAAGTGTAATAAGGCCTGAGGATAGTAATAAGATCATGAGAGAGTAGTGTAGGCCTGTAAGAATGAGGATAAGGATCTTTTTGTTTTCATAAAAAAAAAAAAATTAATCAGGTAGGATAGAGTGAAGGGTTTAAATGATTTTTTTTTTTAAATGAGATGGATGAGTGATGAAATGATGATGTAAAGTGGCGGGGAAAAATTGTTCATGGGTTTTCGAGGTCACAAGATTCTTGCTGGGTTGTAATTTCCCTTTGATTTACCTCTTGTAGATTTTCAGAATGCTCCCATAACACTAGAGGACCTTCGTGTCGCAATACAGGTCCTTCTTATAGCATCACAAAGAGGGGGTGAAATTTGAGTTTTGAGCTAATGGGATGGTGGAGAGAGATGAAGATTTTAGTGGTAGTGATGGATAGGGAGCGAATGGATGGAGGAGTGAAGGAAAATTGAAAATTCCTTCGATGTGTAACCATAACATACCATTATAAATAATCTTGTAAAACAAAACAAAGGTTAGTAGTCATGGTATTATCTCATGTTGTTTCTTCTTCTTCTTTTTTTGTTTTTTTTCGAGAAAATTAGGCTTCCTCGGAGGCGGTTTTCAACCCTAAAGCCTACCCAAGGCACCTCAGAAGAGGTTTTCACCCAGAGATATTGATTTTTCTTCTTCTCTTTTTTTTTGCTCCAGGACTGACTTAGAAAGGTTTCCAATTCTAGAGTTGGCCTTGAATTCCTCATAAAGGTTTTCACCAAAGCCTCTTTATTTTTTTCATTTCTTTCTTTTCTAGGAGGGCTCTAGATAGTAAGTCATGAGGCTCCCCATCACATTGACTTCTTGGTTGATTGTACTGATGAATTCTACCTTATACCTAGGTCTCTTGTATAACTTCAATCTATAACTATTGACAAGCAGAGATATCCCTTCCTCATCAATGGTCATGATCTAGATAGCTCCATTCTCATGAAATTTTTGTGCCAGGTATGCACATAACCATCTTGTCATCAATTTTCCCTTAAAATAATTGAACCTAGAGTGATATAGCAAGGTCCAATCCCCTTCCTAAAAATATTTCTCCTTGATATGCTTATCATAGTAGACCTTCCTTTGCATTTGTATAACTTTAGTGTGTAGGAGGGCCTACATTCTAAATTCATACAAGTAATTCAGTTGGAGAAATATTTCTTATTGTTATCTTGTGACATCTAAATCTAATTGGGCTTCCATTCTAAAAGTGTTATATTCAAACTCAATAGAAAGAAAATTTATCTTCCCATAAACCAAATCATATGGGTTGAACCTAATAGTTGTCTTCCAAGCGATGTTATAAGCCCAGGTGGAGCCCACTAATCTGTATGCCCAATCCTTCCTAATGATGCTCACAATATTAGTGAGGATTCTCTCCAATTCCCTATTTGTAACCTCTACTTTCCGATTCTCTTGATGGTGAGAGGCATTAAATGTTATGTGCTTCGTATTATGTTTCCTCAAGAGATTTTCAATCAAATGTGATGTGAATTGAGATCCATTATTAGTGACTATATCCCTTGGATAAAAAAATTTGTAGAAAAATTCTTTATTAAGAATTAAACTACTTTTTCATCTGTTGTTTCTTTGACAACTTTCGTCTCGAACCATTTTGTCAAATAGTCATTTCACACTATACTGCATTTCATTTTTCCTTATGGTGGAGAAACTAGCTCAATGAAATCCATACGCCACTTGTAAAATCACTCTAATTCCACTTGAGGTTGTAGAGGAATTTCACCCTTGTGTATGGGTTTCCCCATTCTCTGGCACTAATCACATTTTTTGGTATACCTACTTCCATCTTGATGGAGAGTGGGCCGATAGTATCCATCCTGTAAGGCTTTCAAACTTTTCCTCTTGGTAGAAAAATGAGCCCCACATGGCCCATCATGGCATTTTGAGAGGATGTTAAAGACCTCCTCTTCCCTGACGCATCTCCTTAGAGACTGATCTGGCCCCAACTTGAAAATATTTCCACCAATCCAAGTGAAAGCGATGCTCTTTCTCACAATTTTTCTCTTCTCCCTGAATGACAAATTTGGAGGAAATATCCCAACAACGAGAAACTTAGCTATGTAAAAAAACCAAAGAGAGAGAAATAAAATAGAAAAAAGGTTTGCATCTGGATTTTTATCATCGACCATCCCTTCATCATCCACAGGAAAAGTGATTCTAGGAAAAAAATATAAAACTAGATTACCTTTCCTGGCTTATCAATGATAGTCAAATCAAACTGTTGTAAAAACAATAACCATCCAATAATTCTAACATTCACATCATTTTTTTTCATCACATATTTAATAGTTTCATGATCAATATGCACAAAATTTTGGTACCTAGTGATATAGTGCCTAAAATTTTTCAAGGAGTGTACAACAGCTAAGAGTTCTTTCTCAATGATAGTCTACTTCAATTCATCCTGAGACATATTTTTACGCATGAAGTAAATAAAATAATGTAACTTGTCATATATTTGTCCCAAGGCTACCCCCACATATTTTTTTGATGCACCAATATGGATATGGAAAGGCATAGCCTAATTGGGACCTCGAAGTATGGGATCAGTGGTCAATTTCTCTTTTAATATTTCAACGGTCTCTTGTAAACTACTTGACCAAAAGAATTATGAGTATTTGGCCAGCAATGCAAACAAAGGTGAAGACACTTTACTAAAATCATTGATAGATCTTATATAATAACCAGCTAATCTAAAGAAACTCCTAACATCTCTCTACTTTTGAGGGGTAGGGAACCTTTTGATGATCGAAATATCTTTTGGGTCCACATGAATCTCTTCCTGGGATATGGAATGGCCAAGGAGAATTCCTACTAATTCACACTTCTCAGGACTTAGTGAGAGGTTCATTTCAATGCATTTCCTTAGCAATTTTACTAGATTAGAGAGAGCTTCTAGGAAGTCACATCCATAGGGAGTGAATTCATTCATGTAGATATCCATAGAGTCATGAAGAAGATAAAAAAATATACTAAAAAAATTCTTTTGAAAATTGGAATGGAATTTCGTAGACCAAATGGGAGGAATATATAACAAAAGGTACCCAAGGACATATAAATTTAGTTTTTTCTTAGTCTACAGGGTTGATCTAGATCTCGTTGTAACCACTAAATCCATCCAAGATAGAGAAGAATTTCTTTCCTGTAAGACCATCCAATACTTGGTCAATGAAAGGTAAAGGGAAATGGTCTTTCTTTGTGGCTTTGTTAATTTGTCTATAATCAACATAGATTCTCCACTTCCCATTCTTCTTTGGGACTAAGACTAAGGGGGACGCCCATTCACTATCTGAGATGGGGTATATGAACTGTGCATATAGCAACTTTTGCAGCTCTTCCTTCACTATGTCCTTGAGGGTTGGGTTGATTCTCGTTTGAGTTTGGTTCACATTTTTTCATCCCTCTTTGATATAGATGTAAGTGGAAACTGAGGGATTCACCCCTTTCATTTCTTTATAGTTCCAACAAAAAGAATTTAAGTGCTCTCTCAGCATTTTTCACAACTTCTCCTCTTGGTTGGCCAAGAGAGAGGGATTAATATTTAAGGTTTTGGATGGGACAAATTCTATAATATTGGCATGGTCAGGACTTGGTTTGACTGATAAAAACTTATCCGAGGGACTAGTGTCATATTATTTCACTAGCTCATCGAGAGAGTTGGTATTGGGGGGTTTGTTCTAGATGATATGGTCAATGAGGTCATATTCATCAAGTTCCCCCCTCCTATAAAAAAATCTAGCGTACAGATCGGGTAGGGTGTTGCACGATATACTTCATATTCTTCTTCATCCTCCTCCTACCACAAAGGTAGCTCATGTTATACATAATCATGAGCAGGAGGAAACAATATTAGTTGTTTTGATAAGTCACCATTCTTCATGGTCATGTTCCAAACTCTACAACTGATATAGGCATCAACAGTGGCCAACCAAACTCTTCTTAATATAAGAGGATAAACATTGAACTTGGTTTGGGTTAGAGTACTGGGAAGTCAGTAGGGTACTCCCAAGAGTCAATGGAGACCGCTACATCCTCAACAACTCCCTTGGGAGCTAATGTCGATCTATCTTCTAGTTACAACAATGTAGTGGTATTTCTCAAAGCTCCTTATAGGCTTCGATTAAACATGGCTTATTTAGTCACTACATTTATGGCATCCCCATGACAAATCAGTGTATGATGGAAAATAATATCATCAATGTGCACATCTACTACTGGAATTCCATGATCTAGGTATTTAGGGAAAATCACTCTCCCCAACATCAAATCAGATATTGACCAGCAACATTGATTATGTGGGTGTCTCTCTCCTTTCTCCTCGGATTTTTGAAACGTTTCTCCTTGATAAAAATATTATATATAGAAACATCCTTAATAGCCTGGAGAAGGGGTATCTTAAAAAACATGTTCTTCAACTCTCCCATGAGTTCAATCTCCTCTATGGTGTGTTAGGCAGGGTGGATCAATATCGCAAGAAAAGGAGATGTATTTACTTGAGGGTTAATCTCTTCCTTTTCCACATCAAATTTTTAAGGTGGATATGGTGGATGGTTTTTTGGGAGCACCCTCCTGGAACTAAGGTCAAATTCTTATATATCAATAGCATACAGAGGATAGGATTTCTCTCCACTATAAACTTGTTGTGCTTTATTCTTATTTGGGTTCAGATTTGGTTGGGAAGGAATATGAGGTTGTTTGGGTGGATTAGGATGTGTGAGTTGTGTTTTAGGTTGCGGTGGAGGCACTAAAGAAGGATATTGGCTGAGTTGAGGCCTCCACCCTTGTGATGAATTGTTCCATTGAGGAGGTTGGAGAGAATATGGATGGAATGGTTGATTGATAGATTGAGGATGATATGGAGGAGAATAAGTGTAATAAGGTAGTGTGGACCATGATGGGTGAGTGGGAGAGTCCTAGGGTGGAGGAGTTTCATTCTGTTTTGGATTGTAATAAGAGTAAGGTGAACTCTTCATTCCCTATTGGTATAGTCGAGGTCCTTGAGGCCTCATATAGTTTATAAAGAAGAGTTTATCAACCCCACCTTATTCTCCTTAGTATACAACTTTTAAACCAGGAAAATAATGGCATTTATCTGTCGCATGGTTTTCCTCACAAACTAAGAAAACCTTTATCGTATTTAATGGAAACTCATTTCTGAGGTGCCTTTTAGTGAATTTAGGGTATAACATAGCTATAGTTCTCTCTGCTTAATATTTTTTCCTCTTGATCTACATGGTATCCATTTGCAAATAAAGGGTATTCAACATTTCACTTTTAAAGTCCTCCAACATGTTCCCAATCTCATTCTTGGTGGATTTTGAGGAGGAAGAGGTGCTGGTCAAGCCATTACTAGCCATAGCCTTCTTTCTAGCTTCCCTAGAGTGGTATTTGAAAATAATTTTTGTTTTATCATAGAATAGATGACAGATGTCTCCTACATACAACATATTGAGGATTTCTAACACTTCTTCCCTGATTCCCCTTAGAAGGACTAGCTTAAGGGATTTAGGGTCAAGGGTGTAATTATCCCTCATATAGTTAACCTGGAACCTTTCCTCATAATCCTACAAGGATTCATCTCATCCCAAGGTCATCCTAAATATTTCTGATTTGTTTTCTTTGGAATTGGATTAATCCCTATATTTTCTACTGAAGTATTGTTTCATTTGAGCCCAGGTAGTGACTTTGTCCCCAAGAAGACACATAAACCAACATGAAACTGAATCCTTGACAGTACAGGGGAACAACTTCATCCTTTTTTCATCTGAGGCATAATCATAAGTCCTACAAAAAACAACAAATTCAAACATGAAAGTGTCAGGGTCCTCAGAATTTAAGCCATGGAATTGTGGAAGGAAATAAGGGTTGATGTTCTTAATCCTAGTCTCCCCATTGGTTTCTCTAATGTCAAGACCTCATGGTTTCTATTTTCAAACATTTCTTGGATAGGTGATGTAGGTTCTTCTTTTTCTTCCCCAATAGGCTCTTCAAAAATATATGGTGGTTCTCCTATAGGGTTTTATAGCTCCCTATGGTCAGACAAGGAAGTTCACAGTCACCGAAGAGGAATGAAGGTTGACTTCTTGAAGGTGTTGGGGTTTTTGGAAGAAATTTTCCCAGATTTTCCCTTACAGTACTAGGCATGAAAGAAATGTTTATTTATTTATTTTTACTATTTAAAAACTATAATCAAATATAAGAGAATAAAATAATTCTTAAGAAGAAAAAATCATCTACTTATACAACTTCCAGTCAATGACGCCAAAAAGTGGTGAGCCTTGGTATTGCAACAAGAGTGTCGTAATTCCCAGAGGCTGCTCAAATATATTTACCATCGGGGTTCATGAAAAATTTTAGGTGACAATACTCTATGCAAAATACATGGATTCCACTCATGCGACCCTAAACTAGGTCTTCAGATCAATAGTTCTTCAAGGCCATTCCCCCTGCTTGACTAGAGTGAAAAGTAGCTAATGAAATTATAATGTAGAAACTACTTCAAACTAACAAAATGATATTTATATCAAGTTCAACTTTCAAATGGTATGGAAAAAGATAATGAACACGAAATAGTTACTGTAACTTGCAGAAAAGAAACCACATTGTTTTGTAATTATCTATCTAGCTATCAAATATTTTTGCAGAAAATAAGGTACTTTATCTTACATACTTTACCAAACCATAAATTGAACTTCTATCTACTTTTTTAACTATATCACACTTTCATGTAAATCATTGTTCTGTACGTGCTAAATTCATGATGAACTAAATACTAATACCTACTATGTTTGTGCAGCAAGGAAAGATAAGGGTTTGGAGTGGGCCTAGGGGTCTCTATTCATCATGAATCCATAGATGGGGGTCAATAACATCCTAACCTAGTTTAAAGTTGCATCAAGGAGCACAATTGAATTAAAAAAGAGGACCTACAAGTATGCTACATGAGGCTGCTACAGGAGCCTTGTATTGCTACAGGAAGCCCTGTAATGCTACAAGAAGGTTGTCGAGAAGGTTCAAGAGGGATGATGGCAGAAAGTTGTGGGAAGGTTGATGGAAGTGAAATAAAGTGAGTGATGTTTGACCAACACCTCCAACCATGCTTAGGGTCCCTTAAGGCTATGTTTTTCACTAGAACAGTTGCTCACAGTGGTCATGGGAAATGACCTCTTAAAACATAATTTTGATGGAAGAATGTGAATCTTGGAAGGAGTGATGGAGTCCAAAAGTATTAATGAAGTGTTCCTTTCATACAGATTCAAAACAACCCTGCAATCATTACATGCATACATTTCTTTATCATTGACACACTAAAAGAATTGCTAGTGGAACAGATGAGTTGAATATAAATGTTATTTAATATTTCAAAGAATTATAGTCTAAGAAATAAGCCAAATTCTAAGCTACAGTAAGCCTATGAAAAAAAAGATAATCACAATGGTTATTATTGCAGGGAACCATAAAAAAAATGTTTTTCGGTTTTAGTTATAACTCCTTCTACTCATGCTTCCATCAGAGAGATGAGGCAAAGGTTTCAATAACAAAGTTTAATGGATTACTCTTCTACTGGAATGTAAGAAACTAAGAAAAGTTATGAAATTGACGAAAATATGCAAGTACACAAGAGGGACCTAGGCAATAGGTGGGGCCCTAACCCAAGAGCCTTAGCCCTCTGAAACTAACTTCGTAATGAATCAAATAGAATTTTCTCATTATCATTGAATCAAGTCTAATACATCACATGACAAACAAAAAATAATAATCATGAGCTCAATAGTTACCTAGTTGAAAACAAAACTTGAATCCTAATGAGCTCTTCTACATTTTTTTCCTATAGAAGAGTGTAGCTACCAACAAATCCCTATAAAATAGGAATATTATATCTTAAATATCATGAAGAGTGAAGCTTGGATCATCATTACTTTCACTTTCTTGGCTTCCAATGACATCAAGTTGATGAGAGAGATATTGATGTGATATTGGGCTGATTGAGGGAGTTAAGCAGGTGGAAAGCCCCTTACAATATCTCTTCTTTGTCTGCTCCTAGCCCCTACATGGATATTGTATAAAAAATGGCTCAATTTCCTACAATCAAACCATATTTGTTGAAATGATATGACAAAAATATTTCACCCTTCTCACTAAGAATAATACAACAAAAATGTAAATAAATGTGAGAAAGATATAGTTAATAATATGAAGGATGGAATTATGACCCTTTATAATGTACCTATTGATGAGCTTTATTAGTTGAGTCATACCATTGTTACTTTAAAAAAAAAATTGTATCTGATAGAAGAAAAACATGTGCTCGTAGGATGGATTTGTTGTTTTATATGCTGCTAAGAATCATTGAAAATTGTTATAGGTTCAAGGAAATATTGAAATAGTAAGGATTACTAAACAAATACAAGAAATATAAACAACTTGAATCATCAGTGGAAAGAGCAAGAAAAATTCCAAATAGTGATTTTTCTCCTCATGAGAGCATAACCTATGCTTATTGGGTGAGAATTCAAACAAATCGAGATAGCAAGTACCTTGTCACCTAGTATCGCATGTATTTTATGATGTGTTAATGTCCATGGTATACTTGTTGAATAATTTGCAAGCATGCCATAAAGGTTAATTGGTTTTATTTCCACTTATATAATTCATATCCATGACTTAATCAACATAAAATGGATAACTTATTCAATGACCCTCTTGAGATCAATATAGAGACCCAAAGCCATGATGTAGATGTTCATGGCACTCTTATGGCCATAGATATTGCTGATGAAGATGTCGGAGCACTTCGTTTGGAAATAGAGGATTCTTTTAGACATGTGAATTTGATTCTAGATAACCCTCTTACTAATTTTACAAAGACAAACCAATTGCTTATTCTAGTTAAAAAAATGGTGGATGAAGGCAATGATATGCACATTATGGATTTTCACTTCACACCTACGTTGGGTTCTCTTCATTCATATTTGAAGAGACAGAAGAGTTTCCTTATCCCTATAAAGAAACAAAGAAGGAGAAAAGAAAGCAATGGTTTGGGAATTGATTTACATTTCCATTCATAAACATATGAACCATTTGAGTTTCAATACCTAAATAGGTGAGGAAATCCTCTATCAACTAATCCATTGTCTATGGTTCCAATTTTTTTTCATGTATTGAATAGAGTGATGATTTTATATTTGTATGTTTATTCATCACTTTACTTTAACATGGGATATGTTTATTTTTACAGTGATGCAATAATCAACAACTATGGAGATAAGCCAAGACCCAAGGGAGATACAATACCATCCAACCTTTCCTACCATGATAGGTACATTTGAATGAATGTGCATCTAAGTAAATCCTAAATAAAGGAGAAACAAGTTAGATGTGGTAATGAAAATGAGAAAAATGATAAATATAATACTGAAATACGTCAATCCACTCAACATTTAGGCCTTCCCTATAGTTTTCCCCTCCCATCCACTCAATATAATTATGTTTTCACATATACCTTGATGCTATTACAAATTTCATTGTGATAGCACACGACACTTTGTTAGGTAACCATTCAATAGGCGGATAAGAATCATCTTCTATAATGATTAATCATCCATGGAAGGGCTTCAACTTTAGTGGGAATCAATGAGCTAGGTCCAACCAATAGGTATGTACTTTACAAAGAGTAGATGCATCTACTATTTGAAGTGATGACCCAATTAAATGCATATGTAACTTGGATATGGTTCATTCATTTATTTAGTTTGAGAGGTAATATATTCTTAATATGGTCACAATTTTGGTGTAGTTTGACTAATTATCAAATTTCTTTGTATTTGTAGCATCTCCATTTCATCTTTTATTTTTTGTTCTATATTGTATGCTTTGTGTAATTCCTACAACAATTTTGCAGTTTTTTTTTTCTTTTGGCCAATGGGTACGATATTTTTTTCATTTCATCTTCCCGTTAAAAACTTACTAACTAGATTAATTTCTAGTCTCTAATAAGCACCATTATTTTTCCAAAATTTTACTTTTTTTTAGCATATCTTGGCTTCTTTTGTTCCTTCTCAACATCCATATGGGTTACAATGTGTTTTTGTGGTGCAGGAATGGTAGAAGAAATTTTTTTGTTGTAGAATTTTTTTCTTAATTGATTAGGTAGCTTCTCTATGCTCGATTAATTTGCCTATCATCACATCGCCATAGCCCTTAGGGTTTAATTTTGGTACTAAAAAATCCATGAATTTTCTAACAATTTTGACTAGAATTATGATTTCACTATGGAAACAAGTTTTACACCTCCAAACACATGAACTACATCTTGAAACACAGACCCTATAAATATGTTTCAATTATAATATGTTGGTGGAGTTGCTCTTGTAAAATTATATAGGAAGACCCCAGGTATGCTTTCGAGCATTTGTGGATGACATACCTTGTAAACCCATTGATGTAGACTAGTAAACATAATCTAGAGGATTAAACTGGATAGTTTCTCGTACTATCCAAATGGCCAACAAGTGAAAACTGGTTGAGATAACCGCTTGGGATTTTAGTGGAGATACATGTAAGCATTATTCCTACAATTTGTAGCAGACTGAACGAAGTAGGCTTGGATTGGTGCCTTCAAAGTGTAAAATGTTTTACATAATTTTCCATGAAACAAGTCCAACACTTGTAGCGTCACCATATAAACATATAGTGATAGACCATAGTAATAATTCATATCTTTTTAAGTCAATGTATGCACACTCAATATAGATCATTAGTACTACTAATCTGTTGTAACCTGAGTCTGAATTTTTTTTACTAGTATCATTACTTCAATCCAATGGAGTCTTTGCATGCAAACACAATATTAGTTGCCATTCCAAAGTGGAATTTATAGAAGGGTAACTATATAAGTTGGAAATTATAGTTGAGTATGATATTTTACTTATAATCATGGACGAATATTTGCTTACTATAGATGATAACTTAATAGTTTCCTTTCACTCATGAATTATTTTCATATAGTTTTGTGGATTCGTTGAATCAGATTGGTATCCATGAAGATGAATAAGGATGGAATCATGTTTGGAAGTTAGATTTACATGGTTCCTTTCTTTTAAACATCTTGATCAATGGAAAATTGTGAAGTTCAAAATTATAATAAATGAGATATTTCTATGCTAATCATGTCTACCGTCCATTGTAGATGTCCAATGTGAATACAATTCCATTTTCTATTGTACAGTTGTATTGAAAGAGTGACCTCGATTACAATATGAGGCCCAAATTCATTGCAAAATATATATAAATGTTCCTATGAGGAAGGATCCTATTATGGGTCAAATAGAATTTTCCTTTGTGAAGGTTGACTAATTGTTGAGTGAAACTATATGTGTATAATTTGCCAATATAAATTGTCAACCCCAAAGGTAAACTGATGAGATGAAGTGAAAATTATATGCAGGTTGATTACTGCAAGTGTTAATTAACTATATAAATAACAACTAATGCTTATTTCTCATGTCAATACTATCACAAAAAAGGCTATGGAGTGGCATATATCATCCCTCTATAGCACTTAAGATTGTTGATATTGACAGTGAAAATATAAATATCAAACAACAATCAAAAACTCATGCTGCTTTCTTATATCAATACTATTGCGGCAATGGTTATGGAGCGACACATACCATCCCTATATAGCACTTGTGTTTGCTGATATTGATGCAGGAAAGATAAAAGAAATCAATCCCAATCAAGAGTCAAACTTAAAAAGAATGAATCCAAGGATTGGAAAAATGAAAAGAGCTCGTCAACATAAAATATAAATTCACTGAATCAATATACAGTTTGTTGTAAGAAATACAGAAAGGAAACACTAGCTATTACAGGAAATTATTAATGAATAATTAAAATATAAATAAACACACACTCATTTGCGGGAGTTGTGAGAGAAGGGGGCCCTCCTTCACTCACAACTCCTTCAAAGATTAAAGAAGTTTCTGAGGAAAATAAATAGAACATAAATGATTTTATTAATTTGAAATAATATTCGATTACAATCTGATATCCTGCTCTATAAAATTGGTTTCCAACCTGTTGTGGCCAGCAAAAACCCCCCTTTTTATTTAGTATTATCACTAATACTAAATAAGTGGGGACCCTTATTCAAAAAAATTTAAAAATATTTTCTTTTTAGTGCTTGTTTTTTTTCTTTTTTCAATAAAAATTACTATCATAAACTTAGGAAAATATTCCTTAAAAAATATAAAAAACCTAAGTTTTATGATAGCATAGAATAAAATCACTCTTTAGGGAATATCACATCACAAAAAGGTAATGAATGCCTCTTTATAAGAAGAACACTAAAAATTGCGAGATCGTGATGCAAAAATACGCACTAAAAGAACATTCATCGCATCGCATGCTTCGTATGTCATATCTTACACTGAAAACCCTCAAATCATCGATGTGCGATAACATATATCGCAAATTTCATTTCGCATAAAAATACATGAACGGATGTTTGTCATATATTATGTCTTGCGATTTTCCGATATTGCAATATAGCGATTTCGCGATGTTACGATATTGCGCTATTATGATATTGAAAATCCACCAAATTTTGATCTGCGATATTGTGATTTTGCGATATTGTGAAGCAAATCACAGATCGCCTTATCGTAGATCTTTAAAGGCTCATTATACGAAAAAAAAATATTTCCATAAATCGAGACTTAGTTATGCGCTTTAATGTTAATCAATGAATTGGTTGTCAGTCATTAATGAAAAATGGTTTCGTTATGATCAAAAAGTTATTTCACGTAAGTTGGTATATTTTATATGTCTTCAGCATTTAAAACCTTCCCCTCACCTTTTTTCTATCATTATTATCACTTAATTTGTAAACTGCAGGAGCGAAGAACTGAGAACTATACAAAGCAGTATTTAGGGTATTATGGGAAAGAAAGACAAGGCTCTAAGTTCTCAAGATAAAGAGATGACACCCTTATATACAGACACCGCTTGTAACAAAGATGCTGGTATCACTATTTGGGAGGGCATGTATAATCTACTTGAGGAAGAGAACCCCAGAGTAATGGAGGTTACAGCTACTGCAAGCTCGCATGGGTCTTCTGATGCATCCATTACAGAGTTAGCTTGTTCATTCTTGGACCGAATAGCAGCGAGATCTAGAATTATTCTATACACAGACATGGTTAAATGGGTACTCGACAGTACTGATATTACAAACAGACAGGTTAAGACTCAGGGTCAAGAGCTCATTGGCTCATTCACTCCACAAGATTTGAGACTCATGTATCATTTGTCGGAGCCACAGGAAACTTATAACAAATAGTTCATGGAGAAGTTTTCCAAAGAAAATGAAAACTTGGCAGAATGCACCAAGACCTGGTCAAGGAGAGACGAACCATTGAAGAAAGATAAACACGGTATGTATAGTATTGGTTCTCTCACTTCTCTGTATTGCTTTGCTGCTGCTATGCTCTATCGGCTTTTTGGAAAGCCATACATTAATAAGTTTTCGTCTGAATGGCTATCATTATTGAATGCTGTTGTTAATGCTACTATTGTGGATTGGGCTAAGATATTATCTGAAAACTTAGCCACGGCTATTTTGAATTATCGATCTAAAAGAACTGTTTCTCAGAGGATTTATCCTCCTTTTTACTAATTTGTTTATGTGATGGATTCAATCTGTTATGTTTCTAAGTTTCCTTTAATGGGTTGGAAATGGAGAACTCAGGATCCCCTAGCCATTCATGTTTATCACAAAAAATTGTGGGATTCAAAGTTCATTCCCTATTTTTACAAGATTTGCCATGGAATCATGTTTCCCCTGTACAGAATGTTGTATGATAAAGATGCTCTAAGGTTTTCTCCTGAAGAAGAGGTAGACATACTACCTATTGCGAGATGATCATCAATAATCCTTCATCGCAACAAGGGCCCTTTTGTCACAAGAAGGTATCATCTTTCATTGATCTGCAATCACAAACAAGAAAATATCAATAGCACCTGTATAACAAATAATCATAAAACATACCTATCATAGTGATCAAGGAATCTATGAAATAAATGATCAAACGACAGCTTATTGAAATAAAAAATCGAACGACAATTTATTGAGAAAAACAGAACTTGATTGTATTAATCTTAAAATATACAGAAGAACCTTACAACCTTTGCCTTGATGTTCGAAAGGTCTTCCCGGGGTCCGAAGCAGGAATCTCCTTTACTTTGATAAGTCTTGCACTCTTCCTTCAGAAGCACAAAGAGGTATGTGATCTTTCCTCTCAAAAGCTCAGCAGAAAGAAGTCTAAATCTCAACAGCACTTCAGCTCAATAATCTTCTCCAAAAAACTTCACCAATCTCCAAAAACTTAACCTTTGAGGCTACCCAATGCCTCCTTTTATAGAGCAGATGAGGAGGTTAGGATTCCACCATTAAAGGGATAGAACCCTCCTTCAAAGGGATAGGCTCCTCACATCAAGGGATTAGTTCCTTAAGGTGTGGGATACATGCACCTTACCAAAGCGTACTCATCCCCAAAAAATCTCATCCAGAACCTTCTAGAATTGACCAAAATTCAACTTTTTTGGTTTAATTTCGCGCATTTTTGACTTTACAGGGGTACCGCATGCATTACACTGGAAAAGTGCGTTCTAGAACGCAGTTTATCTTCACATTAGATGCGGACCCTAGCTAAAAACGCAGGTAGGCTTCATATTAACTGCGTACCCAAGGTTTTTTGAGCTTTTTAGGGTTTTTTCTCCAGTTTCAGGGCATGGAATGAGGAACAAAGGTTGTAAGACTTGCAAAGGAGGTAAGTATGAGTGTTTAATGAGCTCATACAGTCAGCAGAATGTCAAGGTGACATTTTTAGTGTAACAGATTGCCCCCTAAAGTGCGAAGTCTGAAATAGATGAAGATGAAGTCTGTCATATATGAAGAGTGAAGTACTTTATCATTTCAAGGATCATCCTATGGACACCCCAGTCGGAACCTGTCAAAACATTCAATGCAAAATATATATATATGTAATCATATCATCACTGAGGTAGGCATTCCCATACTCAGATCAAAACTAACTAGAACTAACTTAAATTGTTCTGATACAGGAATGATTTTGAATACATCACAGTATAGACATTTGTAGACACAGTATGGACGCAGCCATCTGTTTATAAATAGTCTACTGTATGAATGATAACAAAATTCCTCGCAGCCTGGATGGTAGAAACTAGATCCAGTGTCTTGATTTCCGCATCTCGAACTAGTACGATTCTATCCATGTGAATAAATGTGTTGAAGTCGAACATGGTAGAAACCACTTGATTACCAGTCAATGATGTGAACTGTTAACAAGTGTGAGAGAAACCACCAGTAATATCAATGGCTCTCAAAGTACTCAGTACAATCCATGAAATGTGAATGAATGAGCTGAAGTCGAACATCTCATGGAATCATTCGATCGAAGGTCAATGACGCAACCTATCGTCGAAGGCGAGAAACCTGCCATTGAGGCATGCAGATTTCAAGGTACTGACGATTTCTGGATCAACTTCCTAGATAATGAGTTTTCGTCGATAGAAAGTGATCCGTCGTAGGCAAGCCCACAACACGAAATCATAGATCAAGTTTTGAAAATATGTCGGCAAGGACTGACTCAGGGATGGTCAAAAATGGATGACAGATATTTTGCAGATGAATGGTTTACTTGAACTGTCCTCTTGAACACATAACGACACTGCAGATGGCTTGGTGACAATTGACCCAAAGCTAATACCCAGAAACCGGCTGAAGACTTTCAATGTGGTTTGATTAACTGTTAGGCAAAGGATTTCCCAACCCAGGTGGACAAAAAAGTGTCGTGTTCAAGAGTGGTTAACGGCTTTCCGAATAATCAAAATGTAACAAACAGGTTCGTTTTTCTCTCTTTTCCCCCACCATTTCTGGCAAGTACCTCTTTATTTTTGACAAGCTTGAGGAGGATAACATTTGCTTGATTATAAGCTCATCCTTCGGATGAGTCCAACTTAGTTTAAGATTCGAACCCTAAGAAGGAGTGGTTCGTTCCTGTTGAAAATTAAACAGGTCCTTTACTGTTAAGTTTTAACGAGTCCGGTATAGGAGAAACTCGGTGTTTTTCAGTTTTAGGGAGTCAGAAGAAAAACTTAAGAAAACTCCATGGGTGTTCTTTTTCGTAAATTTAGTCTCTCGAGCCCGAAAAAGGATAAAATAATGCGGGAGAGAACTCTATTGGCCGTATTTAGTCAACGTATACCTTTTTCGTAAATAGTCCATTTCAGTCCGTAAAAGGGGTAAACTTATACTGAAGGGACGACTGTTCATTTACTTTAACGAGTTCGAATAGTCAAGTACTCGGCAATCTTTTCATATTTAGAGAGTCTGAAAAGGGCTTAAAAGAGAACTCAAGAGTTTCGCTTTTTCGGTAAGTTTTAACGAGTTCGAAAAAGGGATAAAAATGTACTCATGGTTTTCACTTTTTCGTAAGTTTTAACGAGTTCGAAAAAGGGATAAAAATTTACTCATGGTTTTCACTTTTTCGTAAGTTTTAACGAGTTCGAAAAAGGGATAAAAATGTACTCCTGTGGCCGAATTTCAATTTAATTAACGAGCAGGAAAAGACGGAAAGAACTCGGCATTTTCATGTATTTTACGAGAATGAAAGATAGCAAAATAATCTCGGGATTTTCATGAGTTTTAACGAGTCTCGAAAATAACCGAAATTGACTCAAGATAGGTTTCATTTTTACAAAAGCTTGAAACAGAGAAAAACTATGCTTCAGAGTGGTTTCATTTTTACACAAGCTTGAAACAGAGAAAAAACTGTGCTTGATGCCCCCTAAGCGTAACTGCTAGAGTGCATGCCCCCCCAGCTTCATTTCATTCAACTAAGTACACTGCTGGTAATTAATAGTTGGATGGAATGAAGGTTCATTTACGAGATCATATGAAAGACCCGACCTAAAAACTAACCTAAATATATGACTTAACATTTACGAGGTCTATTCAAAGACTCGACTCAATTAGGGGAGGATTTGTTTCATTTTTTAACGAGCTTGACACAGGAAAAGAACTATGCTCATGGCAACATGTTTCATTTTTTAACGAGGTTGACACAGTAAAAGGAACTATCCTCGGCTAACTACTTATTTCTAATCTACCTACATAACCTACTGATTCATTTTTTAATGAGGTTGACACAGGAAAAGAACTGTCCTCATACCTAATTCATTTTTTAATGAGGTTGACTCAGTAACAGGAACTATCCTCTGAACAACTGATTCATTTTTTAATGAGGTTGACACGGGGAAAAGCTGTCCTCATACCTGATTCACCTAACGAGGTTGACTTAGTAGGGAACTATCCTCGGACAAGCAATTCATTTTTAACGAGGTTGACACGGAAAAGAGAATTGTCCTCATACAGTTCATTTTTAACGAGGTTGACTCGTGTGGGAACCATCCCTTGACCAAGCGATTCATTTTTTAACAAGTTTGACACAGTAAAAGGAACTATCCTCACCCACTGATTCATTTTTTTTGAGGTTATTTCGATGCCAAGGAACTATCCTCAACAACTGATTCATTTTTTAACGAGGTTGACACAGGAAAAGAACCGTCCTCAGAAACTATTTATTCTAATCTATCTCCTACTCTCTACAATCTACCTATTGTTTCATTTTTTAATGAGGTTGACATAGGAAAAGAACTGTCCTCATGGAAGCTTGTTTCATTTTTTAAATGAGCTTGACACAAGAAAAGGAACTATGCTCTCGACTAACTGATTCATTTTTTAATGAGGTTGACACAGGAAAAGAACCATCCTCAGACACACTGATTCATTTTTTAACGAGGTTGACACAGTAAAAGGAACTTTCCTCACACTCACTGATTCATTTTTTAACGAGGTTGACACAGTACAAGGAACTATCCTCACCCTCACTGATTCATTTTTTAACGAGGTTGACACAGTACAAGGAACTATCCTCACCCTCCTTGACTATGACTCCCAACTGGAAGAAACACATGTCAATGGACACACCTTGATCATGGCTTCCAAGAGGTCTTCATCAGATGGAAGAACAATTCCTTGGAAGGAACACATGTCAAGGGACTCAAAAGGGATAAGAACATCGCGTTCAAATAATCCCATAGAGTTTTCCATGTCAATTACCGGACCTAAGTCAAAGGAAGACGAGCATACAGTGAGAGGCTCGCTTACATCAGTAATTGAAAACATGGGACTAGTTGCCACATAATTAACCCGTGGCGGGGTAGATACCACTTTAGAATCAGGAACATTTAGGGTTGTCGGATTATTGGTAGTCGAATTAAGACTAGTGAATGAAAGCTGGTCTATAGTCACAATGTTTCCATTGTGAGGGAAAGACATTACGCGAAAGAGTGTTGATACGACAGCTTTCATTGCATAAACATAGTCTCGCCCAAGGAGTAAATTGAAATCCAAGGGACCTCGAACTACCATAAGATCAATACAGACAGTTTTACCTTCCAAAGTAATAGAAAACTTGGGAAGGATCCCTAAAGGTTCACTAATGGTTCTGTTAAAAGCTTTCAGATTCTGTGTAATAGGCACAAGCTGAGGGGAACCCAAAGCTTTCCAAGTAGTTGAGGATAAAATACTAACAGAAGCACCTTCATCTACCTGTGTGCGGTGTATGTCTCTACCACCAAACTTCACAATGATTTGGAAAGGGATTGAGGAAGGAAGACGATGTTCTGTCAGTCTATTCCAATCAAAGGAAAAGACCTCAGTACTTGGAGGGGGTTCTGTAGAAACAGGTGAAATGCCCCCCGGCGTAGAAGAATCTGATGTAACAAGAAGAACCTGAGCGGTATGAAGTTCACTCTCTACAGGGAGAATGGGATCGACCGAATGTGAAATCGAATCGACCACTTGATCAACTAATGGATCATCAACCTGAGTGATATGAGTTTCACTCTCCAATGGAAGAGTGGGATCGACCGTACTTGAAATTAGATCAATCACTCCGTCAGTTGACGGTAGGTTGGGAGAAAGTTTACGGTAACCAGTTGGAAATTCTTGCTGTGGAATAGTAAGTTTTTCCAACAATTTTGAGGCTTCATCCATGTGAGGGCAAATGTGAGTTTGATGACTCCCTTTGCATAACTTACAAGGAAACCTAACTTTACCCTTTTTCCCAGGAACCTGACTATCACTGGTTGATGGATCAACGGAAAGTTGATGAGATTTTTCTGACCAAACTTCCAAGACCTTTGGAATACCAGGACAATTAACAAGGAAGTGGTCACCCTTACAAAGTCTGCAAGGGTATTTTGGTTTACGATGCATGTTGGAGGTTTCCTCAACACAACTAACACTTACAGCCATGGTTGGTTGGTTGACTTCTTTCTTATCTTGCTTCTTCTTCTTCCCTTTCTTCTTCCCTTTCTTCTTCTTCTTAACCACCTGGTTACTAGCATCAAAGCTTTTACCAAGCGAAGAGGAAGAAATGGAGGAAGAAATATTAGGAGAAGAAGGTAAAGAGTCAACAGAAGGTTGGTGATGTTGAGATGGTGAACTCTGTTGAGGTGAAGCATCCGGTTGAGGTGGAACAATTGGAGTGTTCGGGGCCAATGAAGTTGAAAATAACCATATCGGTAAACCTATTGTAAATCCAGGTAATGACAATGTAGCCATATAAGGAGGACCAACATTTCCAAAGCAAGGAAAAGTACTAGGATTCTCACTAAGAGGGGTTCCTTGGTTGGTAAATTCCGGAACAGTTGCCATTCTATTCAACTTCAGTGAATTTTATTAACAATTCTAAAACTAAAATTAACAATTCACAATTCACACCTAACAATTAAAATTCACAATTCACACCTATGGTCTCTAAAAGTAAAAACAAACAAATTAACACACGTTATCAAATCTAGGAGTCAAACCACACACAAACAGTAGATTCCCGCACTAAAAACACTAGTTGGTGATGAAATCCAACATCGTAGAATTTTAATGCAGAAATGGCGGTTGGAACAGTTACCCCGACAACCTGCTTAATGAAACAGACTGGCACAAGTTTCTTCACAAAACCATCTCGAGTGAAGAAAACCCCCCAGAGAGTCCAAGTGAGTCTAGTCAACGTCTGCTCCAGGTACAGTGGGATCTTCCCTCCACCGTCACCTTAGGAAAGAACCCTATAGATTATGGCCACTAAGGTTACCAATAGAAACAAATATACCTGGGGGAACAGTCTACGATCCGACACACACGCAAGGGCAGAGTAACAAAGCTCAATCCCCTTGAAGGCTCCTTGAACAAAATCCAAGGTTTACCGACAAGTGACCCCTGGCTCCTCGACAATGGTCTATCCGAGGTTTACCGTTTTTAATACGTGTATATCTTCTATCGTTCCCAATGAGGAAGGATTGATTACCCCACTGGTTCGGATATGATCTCGTGCTTAACTCCTTTAAGAGGAGCTTCCCAGAGCATACATGCAACAACTGGAATTCTTCCTACCGCAAGATTTGTCTACTTGTTTGTTTTACTGTCTTGGAGAATTAACTAAAACCTATTCCAAGACACTAGCCTAAGCTATGTTGGTGGAAAGAGCCCTAAAAATGTAAAAATTACTAGATGAATTTTAATTAAGCGCTGTGTTATTTAGGCTGTTATTACTCAAAGGGTAAATGGATATTAAACCAATGGTGTTATGACCCGACCCAAAACTGAATGCAATCGAATATGATAATGTAATCTTTTCAATTCGATGAATCCTACCTAAAGTAAGGAGAGAGTTTCCATCCACTTCCAACAATGCAAAGATTGATAAAAGAAAATATAACAAATTCTCTAATGCACTAATTTCATCAAGAAAAACTAATGCAAATCAATCCCAAAACAATTTTTTTTATTTTTGTGTTTTTTAAAAACAAACATAAAAACATCTAAATTCAAATCAAAGAAAACTAATCTAAATCTACGATTGATTTTTCAGAATGTAAACTATGCAGTTGTAATCTATGCACAATTCACTTGAAAAGTATGCAAATGTAATCTATGCACATTTTTCATTCATATTCTGAAAATGAGAATTCTAATTATGCAAATGTGATCTATGCAAGAGAATTCTCAAACACAAGATGATTCTAATGTGATCTAAGAACCAATCAAGTGGAAGTCAAGAAAATCGGGTGAGAGTTCCAAAGATCAAAAAACACTCAAAGGCGATTAACACTCATACACAATTTTGCATCTTTTTGCAAAAACAAAAGCAAAAAGATGCAAAATTGTGAAAAGACTGAGACAAACCTTCAATTAATGACCAAAGGAAATCAAATTAAGAATTTCTCAAAAAAGAGACTCAAAACACCCAATGGAGATTGATGAGATGAAGAATTGCTGAAAGAAATTCAGAAACAAGACATTTTTGACAGAGAAATACAGATCTGGGTAGATGCTAAGAATCCTAAATTAAATCTAAACTAAACTAAAAGAAGAAATCAGAAGTTTTTCAAAAATTTTAACAGGGTCCGCAGGCTCCCAGAAGTAACAGGTGCGGTCCCGCACTGTTTACTTAAGGAAAGTGCGGAGATGCCCGCACTATGTGTGAAGACAAAGTGCGGTCCCCTGAAAACTTCAAGAAAAACATAAAAGATTTCAAAATTTAAAAAAAAAGAAGAAAAACTAAGCTACCCAGGCAGATATCCATCAATCAAAAACCAGGAAAAACTTTTCCTCAAATCAAAATAAAAGAGAACCAAAAACAACAAGTTCTTTCCCCAGCGGAGTCGCCAATTTGTTGGCCGGATAAATCATTCTTGCGGACAAGACCGATCTCCCTAGTGTCAGAAGACAATCTAGCAACAAACGAACAACTAAGTTTGTCTTTCTCTAGATATATTCGTTTTACAAATAAATGCTATGAAGGTGTCGATCCTACCTTAGATCCAAATGCTTATTTGTGGTCGTAGTGCTTCCATTGCATCAATAATCCTTCGTCACAACAAGGGCCCTTTTGTCACAATAAAGTATCATCTTTCGTTGATCTGCAATCACAAACAAGAAAATATCAATAGCACCTGTATAACAAATAATTATAAAACATACCTATCATAGTGATCAAGGAATCTATGAAATAAATGATCAAACGACGGCTTATTAAAATAAACAATCAAACGACAATTTATTGAGAAAAACAGAACTTGATTGTATTAATCTTAAAATATACAGAAGAACCTTACAACCTTTGCCTTGATGTTCGAAAGGCCTTCCCGGGGTTCGAAGCAGGAATCTCCTCTACTTTGATAAGTCTTGCACTCTTCCTCCAGAAGCAAAAAGAGGTATGTGATCTTTCCTCTCAAAAGCTCAGCAGAAGGAAATCTAAATCCCAACAGCACTTCAGCTCAATAATCTTCTCCAAAAAACTTCCTCAACTTTCTTGACTTAACCTCAAAAGGCTACCCAATGCCTCCTTTTATAGAGCAGATGAGGAGGTTAGGATTCCACCATTAAAGGGATAGAACCCTCCTTCAAAGGGATAGGCTCCTCACATCAAGGGATTAGTTCCTTAAGGTGTGGGATACATGCACCTTACTAAAGCGTACTCATCCCCAAAAAAATCTCATCCAGAACCTTCTAGAATTGACCAAAATTCAACTTTTTTGGTTTAATTTCGCGCATTTTTGACTTTACAGGGGTACCGCACCTATAACACTGGAAAAATGCATTCTAGAACGCATTTTATCTTCACCTTACCTGCGTACCCTAGCTAAAAACGCAGGCAGGCTTCATATTAACTGCGTACCCAAGGTTTTTTGAGCTTTTTAGGGTTTTTTCTCCAGTTTCAGGGCATGGAATGAGGACCCACTCATAGGCGGATCCGCCCATGGTTTTGTGCATGGTTTTGCACATGGTTTTGGGGTTCGATGGTTTTCGGCCCCGGGTATTTTGTAGATCCGGTCAAGGGAACTACGGTTATGTTCTAATCCAGGGTTAATGGATTGGGGTTTATGTATGCTTCGGCATGTATATATATGTGTTGTAACACCAAAAGGAATATAATGAAAAATCAAGCTGGTCGTCCCGATTTGGGATCCAGGGGAAAATCTCTGTGTTTATCTGTTTTATGTTTTATGCTCTTGCTATTGTTTATTTTCTGTTATAAGAATCGTGTGTAGATATTTCTGTTCAGGGTTAAAACCTACAGACTGGTCCAGGAGAGATGAACCATTGAAGAAAGATAAACAAAGTATGTATAGTACGGGTTCCCTCACTTCTCTGTATTGCTTTGCTGCTGCTATGCTCTGTCGGCTTTTTGGAAAGCCAGACATTAATAAGTTTTCACCTGAATGGCTTCCGTTACTGAATGCTGCTGTTAATGCTACTATTGTGGATTGGGCTAAGATATTATCTGACAACTTAGCCACGACTATTTTGAATTATCGGTCTAAGAGAACTGTTTCTCAGAGGATTTATCCTCATTTTTATTTATCTGCTTATGTCACGGATTCAATCTATTTTGTTTCTAAGTTTCCGTTAATGGGTTGGAAATGGACAACTCAGGATCCCCTACCCATTCATGTTTATCACAAGAAATTATGGGATTCAGAGTTCATTCCCTGTTTTTACAAGATTTGACATGGCATCATGTTGCCCCTGTATAGAATATTGTGTGATAAAGATGCTCCAAGGTTTTCTCCTGAAGCAGAGGTGGACATTCTACCTATTGCAAGATGGTTTGGAGAAGAATTTTTTACATATGTTAGGGTTTTTGGAAGTTTTGCTTCCCCTCATGTTTTACCATTGTATGTTCCTGATAAACTCATTGCCCGAGAAATTGCTTATCAAACCTGTGGAGAAGGAGGTTTGACTAAAGAATTGAAAGACAAGAAGAAGGTTATCTGGCCTTAATTTCCTATGGCTTGTGGGGCCTTTTCATTATTTGATTTTGGTCATGCATTTAAAGAAGTAAACAATATTACATGTTTACATTTGTTCAAGTTTCCAAGAAGACCATTCGACCCATATGATATTGTTAAAAATTTCACTACTGCAGTCAAGATAAGAGTGTTTTCTAAAGAAGAAGATATTTTCGATGACATGTTTCAAGAAAAAGGCACATTCAAAGAAATTCTACATTTGGCTCAAATACGGTTTCCTCCAGCAGAGTTTCAAGAATTCAAAATGTACAGAGAAAGAAGGTTAAATACTATCCCTTTGGATAAATTACGCTTGGAACCCATAAGGGAACCAACTCCTAGTGTCAGTCTCAGTAGAAGTTCAAGTACAAACAGGTCTAAGTCAAAGTCCGGAAGAGAAACCTCTGAACACTCTAAAAGTGAAGGGTCAGTAAGAGATACTACCCAGTCTAAAGAGCTCTCACAACAACAGATTTCAACCTCTCCACAGTTAAATATTCCCCCTCTCATTGTACAGCAATCATCAGTTAGAACTGAATTAGATAAGGAATGGGAAACATTCAATGATTTGATTAATATTGAAGCACAAAACACACAGACACCTGTGAGCAATGTACAGACAACAATAAATATAGTCACAAGAGTAACTACCAATGTCTCAGAAAAATAACATATTCCCATAACCCCATCTTCTGAACTCATGCTCAAGATAGAGGAAATTCTCCTCTTGATGTATTCTATAGTCCACAACACAAGGCAGTGGTCAGGAGACAAAGGAAGAAGAGGAAATTAGAAAATGTACTCTCTCATGATGCAGAACACCTAGATGTTCTATGGCAAGATCCTACTACTGATCCAACTGAAAATCTCACTAAATTATCTCAGATCACAAGATTTTATGCCTCTGTAGCCATTGACAAAGCATCTGAGGTACGAAAATTATTGAATGAGAAATAAGATCAGATACAGGTCTTGCAACAACAGCTGCAAGAAGCTAATGCTAACAGTGAAGCTTAGAAACAACTTGAAAAATTACAGCAAGATTTTCAAGAAATGTAGATTGGATATCAGAACAGTTTGGCCGAAAAAGAGAAACAACTACAGGTTATGCAAGAAATACACAAATATGATCCCAAGCTCACAGAATTGATCACAGAGTTTATTTCTTTAAATGACCAACTACTGCAACAACAAGAAATATTATGCCAAAGAATATCAGAATGGAACTCTTATTGTGAAGAAAGTGATAAAATCACTAATCATGTCGTAGAATTACGACATGATTATGATTTAACTGATAAAAGAGTTACTGACTATTTAGCTTGGCAAAATACAGAGGAGGGAAAAAGAGTAGATGCACCTATGATCAATGAAAATCACAAAGAAATGTTTTGTAATAATTGGGATGCACATATCAGGAAGGCAGAGCAAGCGGCAGAAGAAGAAGCCACAACAGCCAGCAATATTATTGATTATATAAATGAAAATTTACACAAGGAAAATCTGATCTCTGAAACTACTCCAGGGTACCTACCAAAAGCACAGACTGCAGACAGACTGGAAACAGAAAGCCCAAGAAAAGGCAGAATTGATTAAAGGATTAACAAAGTTAAATTGAGATTCTTACTGGGCATGTCTTGTAAAACCACACAGCCAATGTATGACTCTCAAGTGTATCATCAATTCTACCGAAAAGATAGAACCATCTCTTTCCAATTCCGTCTTCACGGGACAATTGAAATCTGAAGTCGGCCAGCCTATTCTTCTCAGATCAATGCTGAACGCTTGCAATTCCAAAGAACACATTCATAGTTAGTTAGTTGTTTTAATTTTAGATTTAGTACTAGTTTTGCTTTATTTTTGCCTAAAAAGAGGACGGTCATTTAAGCCGTATCCTACATTTTTGTAATTAATTATTTTTAGATTTAGTTAGTAGTATTTAAACCCTTCTCATGCATTTAGAGAAGGGTCCTGAAATTTGTCAAAAACTTGTCCTCATAACATGCACTTTTGCACCCTCAGAGGAGGTTTTGATGAATGAATGGAACAAGATTTATCGATATCTACGTTTAATATCTGCTACTGATGTTGCACTTTTGTACTCTTAGTGGATGTTGGATTAAGATGATATACGTCATTATTGCTTGAAACTCATGAGTAGAACTAGTTATAAATGGTACTTTTATCTCTTAACTATTTCTGCTTTTGTGTTAAAGTGATATTTATGTTCAATTATTTATATATCAATGCTTGAATGCTTGAGTTATCATTTGGCACTTTTGTACGGTGATAGCTATTTATTTATGCTTAATGTATGAATAGCTTATTATGCAATATGTTTTTCACAACTGTTTCATATAACTTTTTATATGAAGTGGTTTATCTTTATTGAATTCTTTTCTTATAACAGTTGAATGATCTTTATTACCAATTGTTATTTGAAATCATTTTAGATCGCATAAATAGAAAGATTACATCCCGGGTTAGTTTAGAATTAGATATTTCTGTTTAAATTAGAATACAATTTGTATGTTATTAGATTAGAAATAGAATAAAAGCATTTCATTTAGGAACTTTTTAGAAAGGAAATATCAATTCTCAACACACACACACATATTTGGAAACTGGTCCCATTATCCCCAGTCGGACCCACTACACCAAACGGAAAAGGAGCTGCTAACCAAGGTCTGGACCGGGTGGGTATTCCCCTTGTTGTAGACCCAATTTTCGGGGCTTCAACATATTTGGCACTAGAAGGAGGGCCCGAACTCCGAATGGCAAGTAAATCAAAATCAAAATACCATTCTGAAAGTAAATCACCCTCACCATGTCCCTCGACTTCTCCATCGCACATAGAATTTTTAAACCTAGAGCCAGAAGTCGAGAGAACAACAGTCACTGGCAAAAACCCTGAATTTTCAGAAGAATCTGCTATTGAGCCTCTTGAAGTTGAATCTTTGATCCATAAACTTCAGTGATTTTCAATATCACCTCAAAGATCTGATAAATATCAATGTAGTGTGACTTCACAATATAATCCTGCTCATCCTCTTACCATATTACAGAGCGAAAAACTTGGCATTCAGCCAACTGAGTTACCTCTACCTACAAGGAAGAGAGCAAGGAAATCACCTAAAGGGTCTGATAGTGAGACTCTTTCATTATCATCATCCATCTCAACATCTTCACCGCGAAGTCAACCATCCACCCCTCCACCTCAGACTATTGTCCGTCAGTCCACTGGAACTTCCACATCTCCTTTTCAAACATCTGTAATCGTAATACCCTCATCTTCCCAACCACAAGGATCATCTTCTGCATTTTCCTCTGTTAGTAGTTCAGCGATGGCCCAAATGCCATGGAATAACCTAGGGGCAGTCTTAATGCCTGCACCTTTGAGTCAATTACCAGCCCATCCTGAAAAATGGCTACCTAAGTTTAACCCTGAAGCAGGCATGTTAGCAGAAGAGCATATAAATAATTTTATGTTGTCCATAAATCTCAATGGAGTTATTAATGAAGATGCTGTTGTCCAACTTTTTCATTATACTCTTCAAGGAGAAGCCGGATCATGGTATTTATCATTACCATCTGGATCTATCACTAGTTGGGATATCTTTCAAGATCAATTTTTGACTAAGTTTGGTGATGACAGGTCTACAACGACACTGATCAATGACCCGTCTAATCTTAGAGCTGAGTCAAAAGATCCTATCAAGGATTTTAATTCACGTTTCAATAAATTATTAAATAAAATTCCTACTGCTTCCAAGTCTAGTGAAGAAGTGCGAAGTGAATTGTACATCTCAGCTTTACCATCAAACATATCAATCTTCATTGATAGGGCTAACAAAACAACTTTAGCAGATAATATGAAGGAATCAATAGCAGTAGAGAAACATATCATTGCTTTAGAAAAGAAAAATGCGATAGAAGAACGAAAATCCAAGAAGGTTACTTTTAATGAAGATCCCAAGAAAAAACAACCAAAAGATCCATTTGATTTAGAAGGATTGCAGAAAGTTTTGAAAACCATGTCCAATGAAATGGTTGACATTAAGAATCAAGTGGTAGAAACATCTTCTAAAAATCCTTTTAAGCCTTTCAGAAGAAACCCTTCAACTGACTCAAAACCACCAAATGCTATTACAAATGCTGAATCAGAAGAAGAAGAAGAGGAGACTGCTACTGAAGAAACTACCGATGAAGAAGAAGTTTTAGAAGTATAAGGTATGTGGGATTTCATCCTTCCAAACGAGGAAGATCAAGAAGCATCCCCGGTTAGCACTCGAAGTAGAAATCAACTTGATCCTCCTCAACCTACTCCTAAGCCAAAGAGTGCAAGCTCAATGACTAATGGATAAAGTTGCACCCAAGAAAACGACATCTAAAGCAATTCAAACTAGCCCAGTCCAAACAGATTCATCAACTCCATAAAAAACGTTGATCGTTTCGGATGAAATGGAGTATAATATCATAGAATATATGAAGAAGACTAGGGCTAACATCACTTTTTATGAATTGATCAAGTTAAAACACCAGCAAAAGGTACTTTTGAAAGAATTACATGTTGTACCAGAAAAAACTTTTCCCGATCCTATAATCTCTCAAGCTTCCAACGAGATGGGAAGACCTCCAAATAATACGATTAGCAAAGTTGATCTAGAAAATATCGCTTTAATTGGAGGAAGGTCGAGATCTCATACTCCTCCATTTCTTCTTACTTACGAAGTTTTCAATAAAAAATTGCATAATTTTTTAGTGGATTCTGGAGCTTCATCTAATATTCTACCAAAATCAATATGTGCAAAGTTGAACATTCAACCGCAAAAATCTGCTGTACGCATAGTCCAGTTAGATCGATCGCAAGTTGAAGTGATTGGCGAATTAAATCAGGTTACCATAAGACTGTCATCTAATCCAAAGGTATGTCAAGTTATCGATATTTTAGTTGCAGATATTCCAGAATTTTATGGCTTAATTCTTAGCAGAGATTGGACAGAAATACTTCATGGATACTTTGCAACTGATTGGTCGCACATGTGGCTTCCTTACAATGGTAAACCAAATCAGATAAAAGTTGAGCGTGAAAAACATCAGAAGTATATAGTAACATAATTGGAAGGAGAAAATGAATCGGTTGCATACAACAATAATATCATTGGCAATTGTTCAATTGATTCTTTCTTAGGAAATTTCAATGCTCATACTTCACCTTACTTAGAACATTCTGTTTTATCTCAAGTAGAAATTTTTTCTCAAACAGATAGTTCTAAATGCATTAATTTTGTAGATACTCCTGTAAATAAATCTTTATTTTGGAAGTTATTTTTTGATGGTTCTAAGTCTAACGAAGGAGCAGGAGCTGGATGCATGTTAGTTACTCCAGAAGGAAACAAAATTATTCTAACTTGCAGACTCAAGTTCGATTGCACCAATAATACTGTAGAATACGAGGCTTTAGTCCAAGGATTATACAAAGAAATCGGATTAGACATCAAATATTTACAAGTTTTTGAAGGTTCTGAAATTGTAATCAAATAGGTACGCAATTCTATACATTGTTTATCAGGTCATTTAAAGCATTATCAATATTTAGTTCAAGATCTGACTGAAAATTTTATAGCATTTAATATTTCATCAATTCCTAGAATCCAGAATGCTAGTGCAGACCTCCTAGCTAACGTAGCCTCCAAGCTCATTCCTGCAGAAGACTATAGCCCGGATCGATTTTCAATCGAATTAATCTTTAGACCCTCGATTCCTGATAACATTACCAATTGGAGGATTTTCAACGATGATCCTAATATGGTAAGCTTCCTCACATCTGAAGGATCTTACACCAATCAGATAATTGATGAAGACCAACATGACAGACGATTGCAACAAGATAGCACTAATAATGCTATGCCAAAGTCAGTAGTCAAGTTAGAAGACCTTTATGATTTGAAAGATCGATTCAAAATATCTACCAATTCAAAACTGTAAAGTTCAACTTTGAATTATGAATTAGTAAATCTAGGAACTGATACCAAACCACAGAATATCAATCTAGGCCTCGGTCTAGCTATGAAGAAAAATTAGCGTATGTTCGTATTTTGAAACAATACAAAAGTGTCTTTGCTTGGAACTATGATGAACTCAAAACTTATGACACTTCTATCATCCAACATACTATCCCAATGATAAATGATGAAAAACCTGTCCAACAAAAGCTGAGAAAGATCCATCCTAATCTAGAAAATCAGATCAAATCGGAACTCAATAAGTTATTGAAAGCCAAGATTATTTTTCCCGTTCGACATTCTAAATGGGGTTCCAATATGGTTCCCGTTAGAAAGAAGAACGGAGACATTAGAATTTTCATTGACTTTCGAAACCTTAACAAAGCTTGCCAAAAATATAATTTTCCTTTGCCTCCTATGGAGCAAATATTGCAGGCAGTTGCAGGATCAGAATTAATGTCTTTCTTAGATGGTTTCTCTGGCTACAACTAAGTGTTGGTTCATCCTGACGACCAATTGAAAACCACATTCAGGACCAAATGGGGCACTTATGCATATCAAAAGATGCCTTTTGGTCTGATCAACGTTGGTGCCACATTTCAGAGAGCCATGGACATCACCTTCAAGGGATTAGTTAACAAATCAGTGGTAATTTACTTGGATGATATAACTGTATATTCCAAGAAACGAATCAATCATCTTAGAGATTTAAAATAGATCTTTCAACATTGTCAAAGGTATGGAATTTCACTTAACCCAAAGAAATCTTTTTTTGCATTAAGTGAAGGAAAACTTCTTGGATTCATAGTGTCAAAATCTGGAATTCATATTGATCCTGATAGAATCAAGGAAATTTATGAAATACCCTTACCTCACAACAAGAAAGCCATGCAATCTTTCCTTGGCCAAATTAATTTTGTAAAGAGATTCGTGCCAGATTTTTCAAGAATTGTATCTCCTTTACAAGAAATGATTAAAAAAAATTAAATCTTCAAATGGGGCCAAAACGAATATCAGGCATTCAATCTGATCAAACAAGATATTGCTCATGCTCCATCTTTAGCAACTACAAATTTTTCCGATCCTTTTATTTTGTATACATTTGCCTCTGATAAATCATATGCTGCGATACTCACTCAAGCAAATCAAGACAAGGCAGAAGCCCCAATTTCTTTCTTCAGTTCAAATTTATAGGGGGCTGAATTAAATTATTCAGATGTGGAGAAACAAGCTTATGTTGTTTTCAAAGAAATTAAATATTTCAGACCCTTTCTACTTAAAACCCATACAAAAATCATAGTACCGTTTCCAGCGGTAAGAAATCTTTTAGTTCAGAAAGATCTGGGTGATAAAAGAGCCAATTGGATTACTTCCTTACAAGAATATGATGTAGAAATCAAACCAGCAAGTATTGTAAGAGGTCAAGGCTTTTGCAAAATACTAGTTGGGGCATCACTTATTTCTGAGAAACCATCTGCAGAGATAAAAACGTATGAGGTAAGCCTAAACGATGTTGAATCATTATATACTGATATCATTTTTTATATAAAGAATGGATATGCTCCTCCAAATCTCAATTACACCAAGAAAAGAGCTCTAAGGTTGAAGGCTAAACAACATCAGCTTGTGAATGATGTTCTTTTTAGAATGAATTATGATTCTGTTCTCCTTAGATGCCTTGAGAAATATGAAGTTGAAAAAGTCTTACAGGAACTTCACGATGGGCCAGCAGGTGGACATTATGCTGGAGATACTACTGCACATAAAATCCTTCGTGCAGGCTATTACTGGCCCACACTATTCAAGGACTCACATAACTACGTAAGAAAATGTCAAGTTTTTCAAACCGCTGCTGGAAGACAAAAGAAACCATCATTGCCATTACAACCAGTTAACATTGAACAACCTTTTGATCAATGGGGATTAGATATAATAGGTGAGATCGTTCCTCACTCTTCTAAGCAACATAGGTATATCATTACAACAACTGATTATTTTACTAAATGGGTAGAAGAAGTTCCTCTCAAGGCTGCTAATGCCGAGCATATCATCGAGTTCATAGATCAGTTCATAATCACCAGGTTTGGTTTACCTTCTGCTTTAATGTTTTATAATGCATCGTATTTTTCTGGCAATGCTATGACTGAATTTTCACTCAAGAGAGATTTCAAACTTAAATACTCTGCCAATTATTACCCACAGGGAAATGGTTTAGCTAAATCCACAAATAAAAACTTAATCAGAATCATTAAGCGAACCATTGATCAAAATCATAAAAATTGGCATAAGTCTTTAATATATGCTTTATGGGAAGATTGAATAACACAGAAGGCCTCCATTAGCACTTCTCCCTTTAATTTAGTTTATGGGAAAGAAGTGGTTCTTCCAACTCATCTATCAATTCCTTCTTTAGCCTTAGTTCAATATATTGATGAAGCACCAACTTCTTCCCTACAACTAAGACAAATGGAAATAATTAAGCTAGAAGAACAACGAGAAAAGGCCAAAATAACTCATGCTCATCACCAAGCGTTAGTTAAAGCTTCTTTTGATTGAAACATGACATCCAAAAAGGACTTTCAGATGGGAGATCTAGTTTTAAAATGGGACAAAGCTCATGAGGAAAAAGGGAAACATACGAAATTTCAACAAATGTGGCTCGGTCCTTTCCAAATCACAGAGATCATAGGTCCATCTACTTTTATGTTACAATATTTAACAGGAAAAAGAGAGTCTTTACCTGTTAATGGATATATCCTCAAAAAATATTTTCCATAGAAGATCACTCTTCTATTTTGTATATTAGTTTTCTTTATTGTCATAATAAAACTGGTTGTAAATGGTTACATTTGGAAATTCATGAAAAAGACACAAATTCTCTTTTTGGTTTTTGTTTTTTTTTTTTTTTTTTTTTACTTGTATAAATAGAATTCTTCTAGAAAATTGATCATTATTATTCAAAGATATAGTTAAAAGCTTTAGGCCTAGAAATGATACTAGTTTCAACTTTGAAAATTTTGATAAAAAGAAACTTTTAGTGGGAAATTGTTTTATGTCAGTCTAATGAAAGGTATCAATAACAAAACAAAGATTCTCTGTAGAAAATTTCTTTCCAAAAAACTCTACCATTGTCGTCCAGAGCTATCTTAAGGAAACAATGACTTCCTTCCCACCTAGGAAATTACAACACTCAGGGAATAATCCAATGATACACTTTTAACTTAAAGAGTAAGAGGTCTCATCACGAGCCGACTTATCATGATCATAGATATTATAGCTTGCTGACTTTGCCAATACTGCATACCACAACAAGGCAATGACTCAAGATTGTTGCAATCAAAAGACAAGGGGTCTCATCACGAGCTAGCTTGTTCAGCAAAGTTATAAATCAAGTGAATGGCACTGTCATAAATTGGCTACCAAAACAAGACATTGTTCTTTAAGGATTAAAAAGAAAAATAAAATGCAATAAGTGTGAGTATGGATTTCTCTTTGAAAATTGCATATTATTCTAAGTGGGACATAGGATCATTGCTGGATAATAGGTAACCCTGTCGAGGCTATAAACGCCTGTTGGCAGCAGAGGCTCTACCTATGACAAATGAGCATATTTAAAATTGATTTACAGAGAAGCCTTTTGTTTTTATCCTTATAAACCAAGTAATGACTGATGTAAATACAAGGACTAGCTTGAGGAAGTAAATAATCAAAGTTGAATATAGAAGAAACGAAATATCATTGATAGATAAAAAGCATAATGTACTTTGTCTTTTTAGTATAATGTTTGATTTTCTGAAAAATTTTCTATTTTGAAAGTTTAGAAAATTCAAAAGAAAAAACAGAGATAACTGGTTCTTCCGAGTGAATCGCCAATTGTTGTGGCCGGCAACAACCCCCCTTCTTATTTAGTATTAATAGTAATACTAAATAAGTGGGGACCCTTAGTCAGAAAAAATCTAAAAAATCAATTAGTGCTTGTTTTCCTTTTTTTTAATAAAACTTACTATCACAAACTTAGGAGAAAATTCCTTGAAAAATATAAAAAACTTAAGTTTTATGATAACTTAGAATAAAATCATTCTTTGAGAAATATCGCGTCGCAAAAAGGTAATGAAGGCCTCTTTATAAGCGGAACACAAAAATAGCGAGATCGCGATGCGAAACTACATTCATCGCATCACATGCTTAGAATGTTATATCTTGCGATGAAAACTTCAAATCACCGACTAGCGATAACATATATCGCAAATCGCATGTCGCAGAAAATATGGTAACAGATGTTTGTCATATGTTATGTCTTGCGATCTTGTGATATTGCGATATTTGGATTTTGCGATGTTACAATATTGTGCTATTTTGATTCCACGAGATTGTGATTTGGGATATTGCGATTTTGCGATATTGCAAAGCAAATCGCAGGTCTCCTTATCGCAGATCTTTAAAGGCTCATTACACGAAGAAATATTTTCATAAATCGAGACCCTGTTATGCGCTTTAATGTCAAATTAATGAATTGGTTGTCAGTCATTGCTGAGAAATGGTTTCATTCTGATCAAAGGGTTATTTCACGTAAGGTAGTATATTTTATACATCTTCAGCATTTAAAACTTTCCCATCACCTTTTTCATATCATTATTCTCACTTAATTCGTAAACTGCAGGAGCGAAGAACATAGAACTATACAAAGCAGTATTCAGAGTATTATGGGAAAGAAAGACAAAGCTCTAAGTTCTAAAGATAAAGAGATGACGTCCTTATACACAGACACTGCCTGCAACAAAGACACTGGTATTACTACTTGGAAGGGCATGTATAATCTACTTGAGGAAGAAAACCCTAGAGTAATGGAGGTTATGGCTACTGTAGGATCACATGGGTCTTCTGAAGCATCTCTTACAGAGCTAACTTGTTCATTCTTGCACCGAATAGCAGCGAGACCTAGAATTCTTCCATACACAGATATGATTAAATGGGTGTTGGATAGCACTGATATTACGAACAGACAGTTTAAGACTGAGGGTCAAGAGCTCATTGGCTCATTCACTCCACAAGATTTGAAGCTTATGTATCATTTTCCGGAGCCACAGGAAACTTATAACAAACAGTTCATGGAGAAGTTTGCCAAAGAAAATGAAAACCTGGAAAAATGCATGAAAGACTGGTCTAGGAGAGACGAACCATTGAAGAAAGATAAACACAGTATGTATAGTATTGGTTCCCTCACTTCTCCGTATTGCTTTGCTGCTGCTATGCTCTATCAGCTTTTTGGAAAGCCATAAATTAATAAGTTTTCACCTAAATGGATTCTGTTACTGAATGCTGTTGTTAATGCTACTATTTTGGATTGGGCTAAGATATTATTTGACAACTTAGCCATGGCTATTTTGAATTATCGGTCTAAGAGAAATGTTTCTCAGAGGATTTATCCTCCTTTTTATTTATCTGCTTATGTCATGGATTCAATCTGTTTTGTTTCTAAGTTTCCATTAATGGGTTGGAAATGGACAACTCAGGATCCCCTACCCATTCATGTTTATCACAAGAAATTATGGGATTTAGATTTCATTCCCTATTTTTACAAGATTTTCCATGGCATCATGTTGCCCCTGTATAGAATATTGTATGATAAATATGCTCCAAGGTTTTCTCCTGAAGCAGAGGTGGACATTCTACCTGTTGCGAGATGGTTTGGAGAAGAATTATTTACATATGTTAGGTTTTTTGGAAGTTTTGCTTCCCCTCATGTTTTACTATTGTATGTTCCTGATAAAATCATCGCCCGAGAAATTTCTTATCAAACCTGCGGAGAAGGAGGTTTGACTAAAGAATTGAAACACAAGAAGAAGGCTATCTGGCCTCAATTTCCTGTGGCCTGTGGGGCCTTTTTATTATTTGATGTTGGTCATGAATTTAAAGAAGTAAACAATATTACATGTTTACATTTGTTCAAGTTTCCAAGAAGACCATTCGACCCATATGATATTGTTAAAAATTTCACTACTGCAGTCAAGATAAGAGTGTTTTCTAAAGAAGAAGATTTTTTCGATGACATGTTTCAAGAAAAAGGCACATTCAAAGAAATTCTACATTTGGCTCAAATACGGTTTCCTCCAGCAGAGTTTCAAGAATTCAAAATGTACAGAGAAAGGAGGATAACTACTATCCCTTTGGATAAATTACGCTTGGAACTCGTAAGGGAACCAACTCCTAGTGTCAGTCTCAGTAGAAGTTCAAGTACAAACAAGTCTAAGTCATATTCCGGAAGAGAAACCTCTGAACACTCTAAAAGTGAAGGGTCAGTAAGAGATATTGCCCAGTCTAAAGAGCTCTCACAACAACAGATTTCAACCTCTCCACAGTTAAATATTCGCCCTCTCATTGTATAGCAATCATCAATTAGAACTGAATTAGATAAGGAATGGGAAACATTCAATGATTTGATTAATATTGAAGCACAAAACACATAGACACCTGTGAGCAATGTACAGACAGCAATAAATATAGTCACAGGAGTAACTACCAATGTCTCAGAAAAATAACATATTCCCATAACCCCATCTTCTGAACTCATGCTCAAGATAGAGGAAATTCCTCCTCTTGATGTATTCTATAGTCCACAATACAAGGCAGTGGTAAGAAGACAAGGGAAGAAGAGGAAATTAGAAAATGTACTCTCTCATGATGCAGAACACCTAGATGTTCTATGGCAAGATCCTACTACTGATCCAAATGACAATCTCACTAAATTATCTCAGATCACAGGAGCTTATGCCTCTGCAGCCATTGACAAAGAATCTAAGGTACGACAATTATTGAATGAGAAAGAAGATCAGATACAGGTCTTGCAACAACAGCTTCAAGAAGCCAATGCTAACAGTGAAGCTCAGAAACAACTTGAAAAATTACAGCAAGATTTTCAACAAATACAGATTGGATATCAAAACAGTTTGGTTGAAAAAGAGAAACAACTACAGGTTATGCAAGAAATACAAAAAGATGATCCCAAGCTCACAGAATCTATCACAGAGTCTATTTCTTTAAATGACTAACTACTGCAACAACAAGAAATATTATGCCAAAGAATATCAGAATGGAACTCTTATTGTGAAGAAAGTGATAAAATCACTAATCATGTCGTAGAATTACGACATGATTATGATTTAAATGATAAAAGAGTTACTGACTATTTAGCTTGGAAAAATACAGAGGAGGGAAAAAGAGAAGATGCACCTATGATCAATGAAAATCACAAAGAAATACTTTTTAATAATTGGGATGCACAGATCAGGAAGGCAGAGCAAGTGGCAGAAGAAGCAGCCACAGTAGCCAGCAATATTATTGATTGTATAAATGAAAATTTACACAAGGAAAATCTGATCTCTGAAACTACTCCAGGGTACCTACCAAAAGCATAGCAACTGCAGACAGACTGGAAAAAGAAAGCCCAAGAAAAGGCAGAATTGATTAAAGGATTAACAAAGTTAAATTGGGATTCTTACTGGGCATGTCTGGTAAAACCATACAGCCAATGTATGACTCTCAAGTGTATCATCAATTCTGCCGAAAAGATAGCGCCAGCTCTTGCCAATTCCGTCTTCACGGGACATTTTAAATCTGAAGTCGGCCGGCCTATTCTTCTCAGATCAATGTTAAATTCTTGCAATTCCAAAGAACACATTCACAGTTATTTAGTTGTTTTAATTTTAGATTTAGTACTAGTTTTTCTTTATTTTTGCCTAAAAAGAGGACGATCATTTAAACCGTATCCTACATTTTTGTAATTAATTATTTTTAGATTTAGTTAGTAGTATTTAAACCCTTCTCGTGCATTTAGAGAAGGGTCCTGAAATTTGTCAAAAACTTGTCCTCAGAATATGCACTTTTGCACCCTTAGAGGAGGTTTTGATGAATGAATGGAACATGATTTATTGATATCTGTGTGTAATATCTGCTACTGATGTTGCACTTTTGTACTCTTAGTGGATGTTGGATTAAGATGATATAAGTCATTATTGCTTGAAGCTCATGAGTAGAACTAGTTATAAATGGTACTTTTATCTCTTAACTATTTCTGCTTCTGTGTTAAAGTGATATTTATGTTCAGTTATTTATATATCAATGCTTGAATGCTTGAGTTATCATTCGGCACTTTTGTACGGCGATAGCTATTTATTTATGCTTAATGTATGAATAGCTTATTATGCGATATGTTTTTCACAACTGTTTCATATAAATTTTTATATGAAGTGGTTTATCTTTATTGAATTCTTTTCTTATAACAGTTGAGTGATCTTTATTACCAATTGTTATTTGAAATCATTTTAGATCACATAAATAGAAATATTACATCCCGGGTTAGTTTAGAATTAGATATTTCTGTTTAAATTAGAATAAAATTTGTATGTTATTAGATTAGAAATAGAATAAAAGCATTTCATTTAGGAAATTTTTAGAAAGGAAATATCAATTCTCAACACACACACACATATTGGGAAACTGGTCTCATTATCCCCAGTCGGACCCACTACACCAAACGGAAAAGGAGCTGCTAACCAAGGTCCTGACCGGGTGAGTATCCCCCTTGTTGGAGACCCGATTTTCAGGGCTTCAACAACGGCACATGCTTACTGCTTATTAAACATTTGATGAATGAATGATGCACTGATCTAAGTAAAGAATTATATGCATAATAAGATCTTTGGTAATACGCAAGTTTTCTGAAGGATATCTGCATGTATACGTGAGTTGGGTTCATTAAAGTCGCATATGGAATTTAGTAAGGAAAAAGTAAAAGTTTTGATTAAGCTCAAAATACTGATTCACCCCCCCCCCCCCTCTCAGTATTTTTCCCAACAAGTGCAACGGTTATTAAGTACGATACCATCTTGACATGAAATTTTATTTTGAAGTCGAATTTCAAGGGGATCAATGACATCAATGGACAATGATGATTCCCATAGTGCCATCTGGGGATGCCCTTATTGAGGTGAGGAGTCATCCAAGGTACTACCTCCTTGGAGAATGTTTGTTGTAGTCCAAAAGAAGGAAGCATCAACCGATCGAAATGAGTATTGATTCAAGGGACCAGAGTTTTTGATGTGGTAGGGTGCGATGTGATGGGTTAACTAGGCATGATGATGAGAAATGGCTATAATTGATGATGGTAGTTAAGTGGCCCAAGGTCAGAGCTATAAATGCAAGTGGTGATAGTCATAACAATTTCTGATGAGGAAATCCCTGGAGTCGGTCGGACATCTAAGGTGGGTGTATGGTTGCTATGATTATCATGGTTGGGTGTGGTAAAGAATGCGCAGCTACAACCAAGGGTGATTAGGGACTGCTACCAGGTGAGAAATGTAAATGGATGGGTGGGAGTGCTATCTTAAAAAAATATTGTACACTTGCCAAAATAATATAAAATGGTTTTGGATGTACAAGCACGGAGACGGGTGCCCCTATAAACGTGAATGATCCTTCACTATGGTGTGGGAAGTGTGTTTTACTAAGGGTGGGTGTCCCATTGGTTGGTATTGGTGCGGGGTTGATGAGGCGGATGAAAAATGTTGCAGATGGGCTATGTTGATGGGGGTGTGATAGGCCAAATGTGAAACACAGTGGTGTGTTTTTTCAGATCTACTTGTGAGAATGGTAGCCCGGGAAAGGGGTTTTAACATGACATGGGTAAAACTTGACTTGATGTATGATGGATGAATGAACATGAAGTTCTTCCTAGGCTTGGGGTTTTATTGCCATGGCTCCAGACCTTTGGTGTATGGTCTACATGAGTGATGGATGCCATGGGGGGTGAGGTTCTACTAACCTGCAAGGATGCTTATCATGTGAAAGGTGGGGTGATGATAAACATGGTCGGGTGAATGAAACCTCTGGTTTATTTCTTTGAGGAAATGATGTTAGGATATAGAAATCTTCTTGGGAATCCTATCATGTTAGGGGTAGAATGATATTTTCTCTTATACCTTTGTTGGCTGGGACATATGGTGATTTGTTATGTTTGTAATACCTGCAACCAATACCCCAAGTAAAAAGTATCTTTTTCATATAAATATATTTGAAATAACTTGAATGTAAAGAAATTAAGAGAGGGCATACCTAAACTGAAGTATGGTGGATGTTGTGCCTGAAAAGGAATTTTTCTAAGGTATAGATTTATGGGGCCTGACTTGCACATGATGAAGTGTTGATCACTATGTTTCTAGCAGTTTTGCAATTGAGTACTCTGGGGTCCAGTTATGGTCTGTTGAAAAATGAGAAAAGGGTGATATATGGGCCAATGTGGTTCATTTCAAATCATTTGTGTCTTTTGAGGGTCTAAGGTCAAGGCCGAGCTCCTGTCCCGAGCTTCTCTTGTCGTTTATGTCAGCATGAGTACCCGAGATTCATGCTGTCAGTGTTAGGCAAGACCTCAAATGTCCTGATTTTTATTTCTGTCATTTTCTGGAGTGGGGGGTCCGTACGAATATGGATTTGTACAGATTTTTTTACCATTTTTGGGTAGGACCACGTGGGCAATCAAGGATGACTCATGCGGTCTTGGCACGAAAGGTAATTTTTGCATGAGACCCTCGTGGTTGGGGAAAAATTATGCGCGATGAACTGCCCACCTATATCTGCTACAAGCGTGCGGTCAGTGCACCTAGGTTTTTTACAGGCACGAGGAGGGTTTGTTTTTAAAAATTTTTAATATTTTTTGATAAAAACTGATTTTTGGTGTTTTTTCTGATGGAAAGTTGTTGTGGCAAGAGAGGTACTGGCCTTATCTCCGTGCGACAGTGGCCCAAGACCCCCGTGCTCGAGAGATCCTAGCTCAATATGGTTTGCTGAAGTTTTTAGAGAACAACATACTGAGGTCTCATGATGGCTTCCTGCACTACCTAGTTTGATGTTGGAATAGGATATGGTGTGTTATGGTCCTCCATCACAGAGATGGCGTAATTTGTTCGAAGGCTGAAGTCTATTTTGTGATAGGTCTTCTGCCTTAGGGGGAGGCCCTTCCTTATCCACTCCCTCCTGGAGGATTGAACATACATCCTTAGGACGAGGAGGAGGAGCATTGTGGTCCTAACCCGATTACTCAGGGATGTATTTGTGTGAGTTCTATCATGGACTTGGCTGAGAGGGATTCCTTGGTGATGATAGATCGCCTGTCTGGGTCGATGATGACCTTTCGAGTGTCGGGTCCGCATCTTACGGTTTTGCGTCGGCTTCAGGCCAGTCACTTTTTTTATTAGGCTCACTATGTTTATGATGGCATGGTAACTCAGCTGGCCAAGGCCCAGAGGAGTGCTATTAAGACCTTTGCTTATGCGAGCAACCTTTGTAGCATTATGTACGAGAGGGTTGTGATGCTCCGACCCTTTGCAGCAATGCCCCTGGGTCCTTCGAGGGATCCTCATATACGTCGGTGGGCACCTTTGATACCTTGTGGTGGTGGAGGATAGGCGGGTCGTTATTGGGACGCGATGGTCGAGGTGTGGTTTGAGTCGAACCTGCGGGTATTCATTGAGTTCCCATATACGGGGATGGATTTCTGGGGGGATCTTGATATGGGTCTCCCTGCAGGCTATACATGGAGTCTGAAAGGTATGGACTTTGATTTTTTCTTCATTTTGAGTATTTTTATTATGTATATATATATATATATATATATATATATATATATATATATATATATATATATGTCTTTGATGGTGACACTGATTCTGTTTTTGGTTTCTCTTGTAGATGTGGTTTTTGTAGGGCATCCTACCGCTCATTTGGTAGGTCACCAGTCGAGGAGGAGGGACTCGCTTGGGGCGAGTCGGGCCTAGATTAGGGGGCAGGGTGGTGTAGGGGGTACCTCACATGAGGGTAGCAGTGTTGTAGCTTCCGGTGGGGATGCTTCTCTTCTTGCCCATTTTGAGTCAGCCGAGGCACATGTGGCGATGATTGAGGAGCTGTTAGTTACTACCGATATTAGAGTGCTAGTAGCAGAGGCTCGAGTTAAGGCAACTGATGCTCATGCTGCAAGTCTATTCGATTCGTTTAGTTAGTTGGAGAGGTTGACATGAGGCATGCCGACCAGGGGTTTTGATGACCTGGACGACATATGGTTGTGGACGGCGATGGCCCGGGATAGGGTGCATCACCCGACTTTACGCAGGGCGGTGTTGGAAATACTGAGAGGGGGGTGAATCAGTGTTTCTTATCAATTGGCACTTTTAAAATATTTTTACATCATTGGTTAATATTCAATTATTCTTGATGTTTATCCAGTAACAATAGTAAACAATAGAACACAATAGGCACACAAATTTTAGGTGGAAAACCCCCTCCGGGTCAAAAAATACCGAACACTTTTCTAATAAATTCTTTAATCTTCAGCCCCAACTAAAATAAAAGGTACAAATTCCTAAAATTGTAGAAAATAATTCTTCTCCATCTCCCACTGGAAGGATGCCCCATCGCCCTATTTTCTTCAGTATTCAACTGAATGGATGCCCCGACATCCTAGACCAACCTACCACCCTGAGGTGTTCACAAGCTCCAACCTGTAGGTGGCTTCATGCACCAATCTACCACCTCTCTGACACCCTAAAGTGATAAGAAATAAGACAATATTGTGGACTCTCGTACCAGGGACAATGGCCATGATACAATATGATTCACAATGATTTTCTTGAACTAGACCAATCACCCAATCACACTATGACCTGCAACCCAACCATAACATTATCATACAATGACACTTATACCTCCCAACAATGCCTCTCCAACTCTAGGAAGATTGAATCTTTTACAATAATGACTCTTTTACAATTTTACAATGATTATTTTTACAATACTGACTTTTGATACGACCTGATACTTGACTTGACACTGCTTCTTTGAACACTAGCAGCTACTGAGGTATTGTTGTGCTTGCTTCAAGTAATGGTACTTTGGCGTTGCATTGTCCTTATAGTATGTGTTTGAGTTTTTATATTGTGTCCTCCTTCCTGCACATGCAAGGTCCAAACCAATATACAAATAAAATACTTACACTGTCCTGCAAACCATATGTCAGAGAAATATTCAAAATTCAAATGTAAATACATTCAACATTTATGAACAAAACCCAATCAAAAATACATACAAAATACTTACATTGTTATACAAAAACACATGTCAAATATGATATTCAAATTAGAACTCAAAAAATAATCATACATACCTTGTTGTAGTAGACTTACCCTTGAATATTGTTGTGTTGTCCTTACTGCAGTGATCCTTGAATGCATATTGTTTCTTTCCTTCTAGAAGCTCGATATTGAATCTGTTGTATCTGTGTAATTTCATATCTCTAAGGTCTGAAATTTTGTCATGTGGTATCCCTCTGAGTCCCCTTTCCAACCCCATATATCTGATCAACATTGGATTCTTCAAGGAATATTTATGCCCAATATCATACGATGACCTGATTATAGATTGGTTCAGTAGAGAGAACTTGTACGAAGTACCACGTGTCATTGTTTCAACCTTTGGTCCTAAAAACGATACACAACAAACTACAACATGTACTCTTTATGTTATTTTTTACAAAAAATTAATCCAATGCTCAGAGATAAGGTTATGATGATTTTCCCAAGGTCACTTGTTTGACATGAAATTCGAGAGCCTGCGAAACCCTAACTTCCTTAGATCATATCTCCGAAAATATAGCGAATCAATATTTGAAAGTTAGACATGAGCTTTATCAGGATTTTTCCCAAATGGGTTTTTAGTTTTAGCATCTGAAGCTTCGTAGAAAATTTTTTATAGTGAAAATTCCGTGATGACCTATTATAAGTAGTGAAATCCTCACATGAGGAGGATATGAGTGTCACAATTTTTATAAATAATTAGGTTGAGAGGGTATTCAACAACTGAACGTTGGAGGGATTTTAGAAGCTTAAAAAATTATTAATTATTAACAATTCAATGACCACAACCAATTTTTAGTGTCATGCCACACCCCATGGGGTTTTAGCCCATTGACTGGGGTTACTAAATTCAAACACGAATATCTCCCAAACCGTGAAGAATGATGTGGTATGCCATATATCAATGGAAACACCTTGACAAGTAGAAACCATCCAAAATATCATTGACTCGGAATAGATTAATTTTTCAAGTCAAAAATCTTATGCAAGATCAGGGTAGCCCCTGGTGCTGCTTGAGTTGACATTAATGGCAACCACTGATCAACACAAAGAACTTGCGATTATGCTGTTGCTCATATACTAGCACCAAGTACTCATGTGGGTCCAGAGGATGCACTAGGCGGGGCTCAGCCCTAGGGATTTTGTATCATTAAGGAAATCACCCATTATGAAGATGCTTCCCTGTATTGATGAAATGTATATTTTTTATTGACATGATGGTCAGCGACATGTTTTGTATACTGGGACACATATCTTTTTTTATGTATATATGCGAGATGTATATATTTTTGTGACTCTTGTGATGTTTCTATGGTTTCTATTATTTTGTTTATGTTTGCATATGTTTATGATGGATGTTATGTACCTCTGATGGATGTTTATGCTTTATGACTTTGATTTTTATGGATGATGGTTTATATGAGATGCATTGCAGTCTAGGATATGGTTAGCTATGCGATCGAATATTTGATTTTGATTTCTTAGTATACATGTAAATGTAATGTGATCAAATTGAAGACTCAACCGTCGTGCATGCAAGTATTTCCTAAATAGGGGTGAATCACGTACTTGAAAATCTTGGTTTAAATATGATACCACTAACTGGGAATCAATAACAACATGTAGATGATGAATTCCCTTGTTGGAGGCATCGCTCAACAACCCAATGACTACATTATATTCTACTTGATTATTAGTAGTTGATCCAATACATACTCCATTGGTGAGGAATGGTGACCAATTAGGAGAGTATACGGCCCAGGTGGCTGTTGCTAGATTTTGTGGCCATCGAGAGGTGCCATCAGTGAATCCAAAATAGTGGATGAGGGGACGATCCATCTGTGACACAAGAACATTTTTTAGAATAATTCCACAATGATTGTGGTCATCTCAAAAATTTATGTTACATTCATTTTATCTCTAAGGCTGAGACTTCCTACCCTATGGGTGGAATTTTTTGAAGTAGAGCCCATTGACAGGATTAGCTAGGCATGTACCATAAGGCTAAGATAGAATGTATGCTCCTTTTAGGAGGTAGTGTTTGATGATGTAAGGACCCTTCCATAATGTTTCGAACTTCCAGGGTCCTAAAGCTTCTTTTGCAATGTCGTAGCAGAGGACTAGTTGCCCCTCTGAAAATGAGTGAGGGGTGATGTTGTGGTCGAATGATGCTTTACCATTTTCTTGTGAGCCTCATTATGTTGGAGATACTCTCTTCTATGAGCTTTAACTATATCATCCATTTTTGTAAAGGTCGGGTATCATCGAGGAGTTCGATAGTTGTTTGTAAGTTGGGGATTTTGCGTTCAATGGGAAGCACTACCTCCACTCCGTATACCAATTGGAAAGGTGTGAATCCTATTGAAGATTTAACATGTGTGCAATATGCCCATAAGGCTGAAAATACCATATGGTGCCAATTAGTTTTATGGTTGTTGACCATACGCCATAACATCATTTTGAGTACTTTGTTAATAGCTTCTACCTGCCAATTGGATTGGGGGTAGTATGGTGATGCAAACTCGTGCATATGGGATAGCTCCTAGAATATTTCATTCTAGAAATGCTTTCCATGGTCAGAGAATAACTCCTTAGGCACACCGAATAATGCGATGACATTGTTGAAGAGAACCCAAGTTGCAATTTCTACCATGTTTTCATATGTAGGCATGGCTTCTGCCCACTTGGTGAAACAGTCGAATGGTTCTCCATCAGTTGGCAGAAAATAATATAACACGGGACTCCTTCATTGAAGCAGCTTTGCAAATGCCCATAATCACTACACCAAGCCAACAATGAACCATGTCACCTACCATGCATGAGGTGGGTTCATCAAGAAAGGTGGAAGATAAATTCCACAAAGAGTCGATGACAAATAAAACTAGGCCTGAGATCACTTAAACATATTAGAGAGGCAAAAGGCTTGCGTTTGATCCTCAGATTGAGGAAGGGGCCAAGCCCACATTATCAGAACATGTATTACCATCACAGCATGATGTTGATCAATGGTTGTTATTGATGTCAACCTAAGCAACACCAGGGGCTACCCCAATATTGAATGAGAATTTTTACCTACGAAATTAATATATTCTAGGTCAAGAAATTTTTTTATGGTTTCTACTTGTCGAAATGCTTCCGTTGATATATGGCACGCCACATAATTCTTCAAGGTTTGAGAGATATTAATGTTTGAAGTTTGTACCCCCAGTTAGTGGGCTAAAACCCCATGGGGTTGTGGCATGGGTCAATGAAAAGTCATAATTAATATTTTTTAAGCTCCTAAAATCCTTCCCACATTCACTTGTTGAAGCCCTTCTTAACCTAAGCTTTTATATAAATTGTGATCCTCATATCCTCCTTATGCAAGGGATTTCGCCATCTGAAACAAGTCATCGTGGAATTTTCACTCTAAATTTTTTTCTACGAATGTTCAGAAGCTAAAATTTTTATGAGGTGAAGATGAAATCCTGAGGAAGCTCTTGTAAAAATTTCAGATCAAGGTGCACAATATTTTTGGAGATATGATCTGTGGAAGTTAGTGTTTTTGCAGGCTTCTGAAATTCATCTCAAAGAAGTGACCTTGGGAAAATCGTCATAACTCTCTCTCTGAGTATCAGATTGGAATTCTATAAAATGTGGCAGATAGTGCATGGACTATAGTTTTCACTCTAGCAATTTCAAAGATGAATGAAGAAACAGTGACACGTGGCACGCCATACAAGTTTTCTCTACTCAAACAGTCCATAACTAGGGAATTGTGAGAGATTGGGCATAACTCTCCCTTGAAGAATTCAAATTGGGTTCGACCTATGGAATTGGAAAGAAGACTCAGAGCAATACTATAGGACCGAAAATCACATATTGGGGATCTAAAATAACAGGGATACACCAGATTCAATATTGAACTCCTAGAAGGCAAGAAAAAGCTAGATCATGTGTTGTCAAGGGCTGCAAAGGACCAGACTTTCTAGGGCAGCAAAGCAAAGCAAGGTGCAGCAGAGGGTAGCATGGAAAGAGCAGAAACCAAGGTGCAGAATAGCAGCAAGAATTTCATCACATGAAGTCTTCAAGTGGGCAGCACTGCATATAGTCACTATAAAGGTATCATTATACCAAGTCATTTTAAATACATTATTGTAAAAATTGTACTAGTGTCTATCTGCCAAGAGTTGAAGAGGTAGTGTCGGGAGTTCTAGGATCATCATTAGGTGGTTGTGTCATAGTTGGGGTTATGGTCTAGTGTGTCTTCTTCTTCTACATCATTCTATATCATTGTAAAGTGGACCATTTTACTTGGTATGAGAGTCCATTCTTCTTTTTTTCTTCTATAGGGTTGTAGGGTGGTGCTAGGGTGAGTTGTAGCTCACTGGGTGTTGGGGCATCTGTTTAGTTGACTACTGAATAATCTCGGGCATTGGAGTGTCCATCCAGTGGGAGCTGGAGAAGAATGATTTTCTAGATTCTAGGAAGTTGGAGCTTTATTTTCAATTGGAGTTGAATATTAAAGAATTATTAGAAAAGCATCAGGTGGTTTTTGTTCCGGAGTGGGTTTCCACCTTAAAAATGTGTGCATTTGTGTTCCTTTTTTTTACTGATATCATTGTACAAACACTGATAATAATTGAATATTAACTAATGCTCTAATTGAAAGGAACACTGATTCACCTCCCTCTCAGTATTTCCAATACATGACACATCCATGCATTATGAGGAGCATGATTTTGATCTAGTAAACTTGGAGGCTAGTGATGAGCCTACAAACCTAGAGAGAATTATCAAAGACAAAGATGCTTAGATCAAATATCTCCAAGACAATTTGGCAAGAGAAAATTTCATCATTTCCTTCTTAGATCAAGAAAACCATCAGCTGAAAGCAAAACAATTCTCCTTGGAGAAAATTCAGTTTGAGGCAAGAAAGCATGATGTGAAAGGAAAAGCAATGGCTGACATAGGTGATTTGAGCATGAAGAATAGGTAAGAAGAAAGAGGCCAAGGACCATGGGTCTCAAAAGAGCATTGCAGAAATAAAGAGAACAAAACCCTACAGATGAAGAGTTGAGTTTTGAAGACAGTATAACCACTGAAATCAATGAAAAAAGGGATTTTTGGCTTGAGAAAGTCGACATCCACATGGAGAAGCTCCTTGAAAAGGCCAATAGGTATAAAAAGATTCATAAGCACATGGTTGACCATTACTATGCCAGAAATAAAATTTGTAATGTCAAGGTCAAACAGTTACAAGCCAAACTAAAGGAAACCCTAATCAGCCATGAGGATAAGGGTAAGTTGGGATTACTTGTTGATGCATCCATGATAGCATAACACACCTCATTTGGAATATTTGGACCAATTTTAAATAGATTTGGATGCAATTTTTTCATTTTAGTGAAATTTGGAGCATTTTTTGGGAAATTCAGAAATTTTGACTAGGTCCAGAAGCACAATGAGCTCACGTTGCGCTTATTCCCTAAGCCTCAAAATGGAAAATGTTTGACATTTTTGGAAATCTGGTGGCCTCCTCTCAAAACCCATTTTCTCATTTTTCTGGTCCAGGGCACATATTTTGAGAAAAATCCAAAAGAGGGGTCAAAAATCAACATTCTGCCTCTCTTTTTGACTTTCGCTACGCACCTAGAAACACTATAGGAGAATGTCCATATCTCAGCCAAAAATGGGTCATTTTGAATGCTTAAATACTCTAAATACATATAAAATATCCAATATTTCTATTACATGTCTTATATTTGAATTTGGACTTTATTAAGGCACCTAAAAATGGCCTCCAACAGCTCGTTGCGCATCTACAATTTCTGATAAATTTTAATGAAATTTCACTGTGTAAATTTTGACAATTTTCAGTTTGACTTTTGTAAGAGTCAAAAGATAAAGGTAAATTAATGTAAAGGGTCAAAGTAAATGTAAATGGGTAAAAATAGGGTAACTTAGGTTTCCTATCATCCATTTAATTCTTTGAGGAAATGTCTCATGATGGTTAGGAAAAGGAGGAATTAGTTGAGTAACCTCCCTTGTATGTAGTAGACAGTGGATAGATGCATGTATTTGGCTTTTATGGCTGGAAATTTGACCTCCAAGGGAGGATTTTGACCTTAGTGACTATATGAGGAACTTTTTAATCATTTTCAAAGGTTGAATCACGTGGAATTGACCCTTTAATACTAGTGTATTTGTGAATTTGGAAGGAAGTAATAGACCTAATTTGCAGCTATTGTAGTGGGATTCATGTGGTATGTGATTTAGCAGTGTTTTTCCTTCTGTGATCATATGTTTGAATGTATTTTACCTTCCATTTCCATTTCCATGCTTCATGTGTTTGATTTCTAAGATGATAAATATAATTCATTGTTTTAATGTTATGTTTTGGAGAATCTTTCACATTTTGTTCATATTCTTTTGATATAAACAAATTCATGAGATTCATGCTCGTGTTGAAACCCTATCAATCTACCCTATACACAAATATAACTCTAAAGTGTTAAATTATGTGCCTACCTTGCCCCATTACATCTCTGCAAATCTGATTTTTAGAGCCCTGACCTAGTATTTCTAGACCTAAACCACCATCCAACACAAAAACATCAAATCAAACAAACCCTTATCGAAAAATACCTAGCCTAATATCTTTCATGATCTAGTCAATTGGTTGTGATCTCATTGAGAGAGCCCTCTCAGCCTAGTAGGGCTAGCTACTAGGTCAAAGTGGTATGTGGTTACCTTTGCTGGTCTCATTTTCAGCCTTCGAAGAATGGGTGGATTACGAACATTCTGGCACCGTTTCCGAGGAATGAAGTGACAGATCTTCCTTGGGTGTACTATTAATTTTCATCTAATTCTAGGCCCGTGGGTGATAGGCCCTAGTGTTCGAGAAGGATTATTAAAAAATTGCAGAGAACCAAGTTGTGGAAACAAAGAACCTTCTGGCTTGGAAAAGATACACAAGATCAAATCCTAATCCTCAACTAGCTTCTCTAGTTGAAGATCTAGAGAAACTCATTTGTGAGAATGGTAGCCCGGGAAAGGGGTTTTAACATGACATGGGTAAAACTTGACTTGATGTATGATGGATGAATGAACATGAAGTTCTTCCTAGGCTTGGGGTTTTATGGCCATGGCTCTAGACCTTTGGTGTATGGTCTACATGAGTGATGGATGCCATGGGGGGTGAGGTTATATTGAACTGCAAGGATGCTTATCATGTGAAAGGTGGGGCGATGATAAACATGGTCGGGTGAATGAAACCTATGGTCTATTTCTTTGAAGAAATGATGTCAGGATATGCAAAGCTTCTTGGGAATCCTATCATGCTAGGGGTAGAATGATATCTGCTCTTATACCTTTGTTGGCTGGGACATATGGTGATTTGTTATGTTTGTAATACCTGCAACCAATACCCCAAGTAAAAAGTATCTTTTTCATATAAATATATTTTAAATAACTTGAATGTAAAGAAATTAAGAGAGCACATATTTGAATTGAAGTATGGTGGATGTTGTGTCTGAAAAGGAATTTTTCTAAGACGTAGATTTATGGGGCCTGATTTGAACATGATGAAGTGTTGATCACTATGTTTCTCGCGGTTTTGCAATTGGGTACTCTGAGGTCCAGTTATGGTCTGTTGAAAAGTGAGAAAAGGGTGATATATGGGCCAATGTGGTTCATTTCAAATAATTTGTGTCTTTTGAGGTTATGAGGTCAGAGCCGAGCTCTTGTCCCAAGATTCTCTTATCGTTTATGTCAGCATGAGTACCCGAGATTCATGTTGTCAGTGTTAGATAGGACCTCAAATGTCCCGATTTTTGTTTCTATCATTTTCTAGAGTGGGGGGTCCATACGAATATGGATTTGTATGGATTTTATACCCATTTTTGGGTAGGACCACATGGGAAATCAAGGATGACCCGCACGGTCTTGGCACGAAAGGTAATTTTTGCATGAGACCCTCGTGGTTGGGGAAAAATTATGCGTGATGAGCTGCCCGCCTATATCTGCTACAGGCGTGCGGTCAGTGCACCTAGATTTTTTACAGACATGGGGAGGGTCAGTTTTTTAAAATTTTTAATATTTTTTGGTAAAAACTGATTTTTGGTGTTTTTTTCTAATGGCAAGTTGTTGTGGTGAGAGAGGTATTGGCCTTATCTTCATGCGATAGTGGCCCAAGACCCCCATGCTCGAGATATCCTAGCTCAATATGGTTTGCTGAAGTTCTTAGAGAACAACATACTGAGGTCTCATGATGGCTTCCTATGCTACCTGGTTTGATGCTGGAATAGGAGATGGTGTGTTATGGTCTTGCATCACAGAGATGGCGTAATTCGTTTGAAGGCTGAAGTCTATTTTGTGACAGGTCTTCTGCCTCAGGGGGAGGCCCTTCCTTATCCACTCCCTCCAGGGGGATTGAACATACATTGCTGGGACGAGGAGGAGGAGCACTACGGTTCTGACTCGATTACTCGGGGCTGTATCCGTGTGAGTTCTATCATGGACTTGGATGAGAGGGCTTCATTGGTGTTGATAGTTACCATGTCTGGGTTGATGATGACCTTTCGAGTGTCGGGTCCGTGTCTTGTGGTTTTGCGTCAGCTTTAGGCCAGTCGCTTTTTTATTAGGCTCACTATGTTTATGAGGGCATGGTAACTCAGTTGGCCAAGGCCCATAGGAGTGCTATTAAGACCTTCGCTTATGCGAGCATCCTCTGTAGCATTATGTACGAGAGGGTTGTGTTGCTTTGACCCTTTGTGGAAATTCACCTGGGTCCTCTGAGGGATCCTCATATACGTCAGTGGGCACCTGTGATGCCTCGTGGTGGTGGAGGAGAGGCGGTCAGTTATTGGTACGCGACGATCGAGGTGTGGTTTGAGTCGAACGTGTGGGTATTCCTTGATTTCCCATATACGGGGATGGATTTCCAGGGGAATCCTAATATGGGTCTCCTTGCAGGCTATGCATATGGCCTTTGATGTTTTCTTCATTTTGAGTATTTTTATTGTGTGTATATATATATATATATATATATATATATATATATATATATATATATATATATATATGTGTGTGTGTGTGTGTGTGTGTGTGTGTGTGTGTCTTTGATGGTGACATTGATACTGATTTTGGTTTCTCTTGCAGATGTGGTTTTTGCAGGGCATCCTACCACTCATTTGGTAGGTCACCAGCCGAGGAGGAGGGACCCGCTTGGGGCGAGTCAGGCCCAGATTAGGGGGTAGGGTGGTGCAGGGGGTCCCTCAGGTGAGGGTAGCAATGCTGTAGCTTCCGGTGGGGATGCTGCTCTTCTTTCCCATTTTGAGTCAGTCGAGGCATGTGTGGCGATGATCAAGGAGCTGTTAGTTACTGCCGATATTAGAGTGCTAGTAGCAGAGGTTCGAGTTGAGGCAACTGATGCTCATGCTGCAAGTCTATCCGATTCGTTTAGTTAGTTGGAGAGGTTGACATGAGGCATGCCGACCAGGGGTTTTGATGACCTGGACAACATATGGTTGTGGACGGCGATGGCCCGGGATAGGGTGCGTCACCCAACTTTACGCAGGGCGGTGTTGGAAATACTGAGAGGGGGGTGAATTAGTATTTCTTATCAATTGGCACTTTTAAAATATTTTCAGAGCATTAGTTAATATTAAATTATTCTTGATGTTTATCCAGTAACAACAGTAAACAATAGAACACAATAGGCACACAAATTTTAGGTGGAAAACCCCCTCCAGGTCAAAAAATACTGAACACTTTTCTAATAAATTCTTTAATTTTCAGCCCCAACTAAAATAAAATACAACTTCCTGAAATTGTAGAAAATAATTCTTCTCTAGCTCCCACTGGAAGGATACCCCAATGCCCTGGTTTCTTCAATAGTCAACTGAATGGATGCCCCTACATCCTAGACCAACCTACCACCTTGAAGTGTTCACAGGCTCCAACCTATAGGTGACTTCATGCACCAACCTACCACCTCCCTGACACCCTAAAGTGATAAGAAATAAGACAATATTGTGAACTCCCATACCAGGGACAATGGTCCATGATACAATATGATTCACAATGATTTTCTTGAACAAGATCAATCACCCAATCACAATATGACCTGCAACCCAACCATAACATTATCCAACAATGACACTTATACCTCCCAACAATGCCTCTCCAACTCTAGGCAGATTGACTCTTTTACAATAATTACTCTTTTACAATTTTATAATGATGATTTTTACAATATTGACTTTTGACACGACCTGATACTTGACTTGACACTGCTTCTTTGAACACTAGTAGTTGCTGAGGTATGTTTGTGCTTGATTAAGGTAATGGTACTTTGGCGTTGCGTTGTCCTTATAGTATGTGTCTGATTTTTCCTATTGTGTCCTCCTTCCTGCACATGCAAGGCCCAAGCCAATATACAAATAAAATACTTACATTGTCCTGCATACCATATGTCAGAGAAATATTCAAAATTCAAATGTAAATACATTCAACATTTATGAACAAAACCCAATCAAACATACATACAAAATACTTACACTGTTATACAAAAACACATGTCAAATATGATATTCAAATTAAAATTCAAACACTAATCATACATACCTTGTTGTAGCAGACTTACCCTTGACTATTGATGTGTTGTCCTTACTGTAGTGATCCTTGAATGCATATTGTTTCTTTCCTTCTAGAAGCTCGATATTGAATCTGTTGTACCTGTGTAATTTCATATCTCTAAGGTCTAAAATTTTTAACCTGTGGTATCCCTCTGAGTCCTATTTCCAACCCCATATATCTGATCAACATTGGATTCTTCAAGAAATATTTATGCCCAATATCATACGATGACCTGATTATAGACTGGTTCAGTAGAACGAACTTGTACGAAGTACCACGTGTCATTGTTTCAACCTTTGGTCCTAAAAACGATACACAACAAACTAAAACATGTACTCTTTTTGTTATTTTTTACAAAAATTTAATCCAATGCTCAGAGATAAGGTTATGATGATTTTCCCAAGGTCACTTGTTTGACATGAAATTCGAGAGCCTGCAAAAAACCCTAACTTCCTCAGATCATATCTCCGAAAATATAGCGAATCAATATCTGAAAGTTAGGCACAAGCTTTATCAAGATTTTTCCCAAATGGGTTTTTAGTTTTAGCATATGAATCTTTGTAGAAAATGTTTTATAGTGAAAATTCCATGATGACCTATTATAAGTAGTGAAATGCTTACATGAGGAGGATATGAGTGTCACAATTTATATAAATAATTAGGTTGAAAGGGTATTCAAAAACTGAACATTGGAGGGATTTTAGAAGCTTAAAAAATTATTAATTATTAACAATTCAATGACCACAACCAATTATTAGTGTCATGCCACACCCCATGGGGTTTTAGCCCATTGAATGGGGTTACTAACTTCAAACAAGAATATCTCCCAAACCGTGAAGGATGACATGGTATGCCATATATCAACGGAAACACCTCGACAAGAAGAAACCATCCAAAATATCAGTTACTCAGAATAGATTAATTTTTCAAGTAAAAAATCCTATGCAAGATCAGGGTAGCCCTTGGTGCTGCTTGAGTTGACATCAATGGAAACCACTGATCAACACACAGAACTTGTGATTGTGGTTGTTGCTCATATACTAGCACCAAGTACTCATGTGGGTCTAGAGGACGCACCAGGCGGGGCTCAACCCTATGGATTTTGTATCGTCAAGGAAAGCACCCATTATGAGGTTGCTTCCCTGTATTGATGAAATGTATATTTTTTATTGACATGATGGTCAGTGACATGTTTTGTATACTGGGACACATATCTTTTTTTATGTATATATGTGAGATGTATATATTTTTGTGACTCTTATGATGTTTCTATGGTTGCTATTATTTTGTTTATGTTTGCATATGTTTATGATGGATGTTATGTACCTCTGATGGATGTTTATGCTTTATGACTTTGATTTTTATGGATGATGGTTTATATGAGATGCATTGCAGTATAGGATATGGTTAGATATGCGATCGAATATTTGATTTTTATTTCTTAGTATACGTGTAAATGTAATGTGATCAAAGTGAAGACTCAACCTTCGTGCATGCAAGTATTTCCTAAATAGGCGTGAATCACGTACTTGAAAAGCTTGGTTTAAATATGATACCACTAATTGGGAATCAAGAAAGGCATGTAGATGGTGAATTCCCTTGTTGGAGGCATCGCTCAACAACCCGATCACTGCATTATATTCTACTTGATTATTGGTAGTTGATCCAATACATACTCCATTGGTGAGGAATGGTGACCAATTAGGAGAGTATATGGCCCAAGTGGCTGCTGCTAGATTTTGTGGCCATCGAGAGGCGCCATCTGTGAATCCAAAATAGTGGACGAGGGGACGATCCATCTGTGACACAAGAACATTTTTTAGAACAGGTCTACGATGATTGTAGTCATCTCAAAAATTTATGTTACATTCATTTTATCTCTAAGGCTGAGACTTCCTACCCTATGGGTGGAATTTTTTGAAGTAGAGCCCATTGAGAGGATTAGCTAGGCGTGTACTGTCAGGCTCAAATAGAATGTATTCTCCTTTGAGGAGGTAATGTTTGATGATGTAAGGACCCTTCCATAATGTTTCGAACTTCCAGGGTCCTAAAGCTTCTTTTGCAATGTCATAGCTGAGGACTAGTTGCCCCTCTGAAAATGAGTGAGGGGTGATGTTGCAGTCGAATGATGCTTTTACCATTTTCTTGTGAGCCTCATTATGTTGGAGACACTCTCTTATATGAGCTCTAACTGTATCATCCATTTTTGTAAAGGCTGGGTATCATCGAGGAGTTTGATAGTTGCATGTAAGTTGGGGATTTCGCATTCAATGGGAAGCACGACCTCCACTCCGTATACCAATTGGAAAGGTGTGAATCTTATTGAAGATTTAACCGGTGTGCAATATGCCCATAAGGCTGAAAATACCATATGGTGCCAGTTAGATTTATGGTTGTTGACCATACACTGTAACATCATTTTGAGTACTTTGTTAATAGCTTCTACCTACCAATTGGACTGGGGGTAGTATGGTGACGCAAACTCGTGCATATGGGATAGCTCCTAGAATATTTCATTCTCGAAATGCTTTCCATGGTCGGAGACTAACTCCTTAGGCACACCAAATAATGCGATGACATCGTTGAAGAGAAGCTGAGTTGTAATTTCTACCATGTTTTTCATATGTAGGCATGGCTTCTGCCCACTTGGTGAAACAGTCGAATGGTTCTCCATCAGCTGGCAGAAAATAATATGACACGAGACTCCTTCATTGAAGTAGGTTTGCAAATGCCCATAATCACTACACCAAACCAAAAATGAACCATGTCACCTACCATGTAGGAGGTGGGTTCATCAAGTAAGGTGGAAGATCAATTACACAAAGAATCAATAACAAATAAAACTAGGCCTGAGATCAGTCAAACATATCAGAGAGGCAAAAGGCTTTTGTTTGCTCCTCAGATTGAGGAAGGGGCCAAGCCCACATGAGTAGAACATGTATTACCCAAGTAGCACCCATGATCAGAGGTTGTCATTGATGTAAACCCAAGTAGCACCAGGGGCTACGCAAATATTGAATGAGAATTTTGACCTACCAAATTAATATATTTTGGGTCAAGAATGCTTTTGATGGTTTCTACTTGTCGATATGTTTCCGTTGATATATGGCACGCCACGTAATTCTTCAAGGTTTTATAGATATTTATGTTTGAAGTTTGTACCCCCAGTTAGTGGGATAAATGATATGGATTTATGCAGGAACGCAACAGAATAAACATATAACCATAAATACAGAGATGCAGCAGAAACAACACTTCATTTCATTAATATCAAAGAACTGAAATTTGCTTACAGACAGAATGGAAATAAAACTAGCTAGGGCGCTGGTAGCTATCTCTGAGAAGAGATGTGTTGGCTACAGGCCTCTGAACTGAGTTAAAATAAGGCTCGAGGTCCTATTTATTATTGAGAAATAATGGAGAACTCTAAACATCCAAAAACCTAACCCTAGGAGATGAAGCGCCAAAACTATGGGCCCCGTTTGGGTAAATTGGTGTTTCAACTTCCCAGGGACGTAACTTTGGCATACTATCTCCGTTTGACGCACATGGTACATCATTAGAAAGATCTATCCGAGGACTAAAACTTTTGCCATGAATATCCATTGCAGAACAAAATGATATTCGCTGCAGGTGTGATGCCCAAAAAACGTCGTTTAGGGCATCAAAACGGCTCCGGAAGTTCAGGACCCAAAAAACTGCTAAAAATAGTAAGTTGTGCCGAAACTGAAAAAATTAAAGAGGCAATGGTGGGGCCCCAAGTGGAATAGGTGGGTGGCCACCAATATCCACCTGGATCATTCCTCCCCCCTTAAGAAGCAATGGTCCCCATTGCGTTGAGTTCTTCCATGAGATGAGGAAACTTCTGCTGAACTTGGTCCCTGGTGAACCACTTGCCTTGGTGCAGGAGTTGGCCAGCTTTGATCACCCAATACAGTTGGATGTTTTGTTGGTGAGTGCTCTTTATTTTCATGTCCCTGATACAATCTTTGGTGGCCTGTTCCATGCAGTCTGGGTTTAACTCTGTTGGTGTGAGTTGTTCTGCAATGTCTGAGGTGTCTAGTAGAGGTGGGAAGTAAGGACGAAGGCGATCCACATTGAAGACTGGGTGCAAACCAAGGAATGGTGGAATACTGAGCTCGAAGGCATTGTTCCCTATAGCCTTGGTGATGGTTTACGGCCTGTATCGGAGCGGGTGAAGCTTGCGGTGGGGTCCAATGAGGCGCTCCTTCTACAAATGTAGCCATACTTTGTCGCCCACCTGGAAGTTGTGTGGCACTCGATGTTGATCATGGCATTGCTTGTACTTGGCATTGGCTCTGTCCAATATATCATGAACCTGTTGGAAAATGTGTTGAATGCGCTCGATGAAGCTACTTGCTTTGTCAACTTCAGACTGGACATGAGCTGAATCGGCCTGGGTAGCTGCAAATGGTATGGTTACGTCAATAGGACATAGTGGCTGGAATCCCAAGCCCACCTGAAAGGGGCTATGGCCAATTGAACTATAGAGAGACCGATTATAACTATGTTGTACATATGGGAGGCTCTTGTCCCATGTGCGTGGATGCTTTGAATTGTACATGCACAGAATGTGTACAAGCATTCTGTTGACAACCTCTGTCTGGCCATCTGTTTGGGGATGGAAAGCTGTGGACTTGGTGAGATTGGTATCCAAAATTGACCAGAGGCTGGACCAAAATGTGCTGAGGAACCTGCTATCCCGATCTGATATGATAGACTGTGGGATCCCAAAGTTCACCCACACTCGTTCAAAGAGGAGTTTAGCAGTGGCTTCTGCTGTGATATTCTTCTTGCAGGCCGCCATGATGGCCATCTTCGGGAATCTGTCGACAACCACGAAAACACAGTAATTTCCCTGCTTAGTAGAAGACAGGCTCGACATTTAATCCATGGAGACGGATTCCCAAGGCCGACTAGGGGTAGGTAGCGGAGTATATAGTCCTTGCTTCTTGATTTTCAGTTTGGCAATGGCACAAGCAGTGCAGGATCTGATGTGCTTCTCGACATCCTTTCGAAGGTTCGGCCAATATAAATACTTCTATAGGAATGTTATTGTTTTCTCGACCCCGAAATGCCCAGTGACTCGACTGTAGTGTGCTTCCCATATCATCTTGGCACGCTCGCTTGAAGGAACACAAAGGTGTCCCAGGTGACATAAAAGTGCATCTTGGAGGTGAAAATTTTAAACTTTGCAATTTTAAGAGTGCTCCTCTTGTAAGGTGGCCGACCTCTAGGTCTTGATCACAGAAGTCAAGCCAATCGAAGCCTAATTTGCTCATGCCCACAAGATTGGAGTAAAAGGTGGTAGAGCTCCCACGATCGATGGTCTACCGGTGGTGTCCGCAACACTATTGGTGCTACCCTTCTTGTACTTGATATTCAAATGAAACTGTTGTAGATATGTGGACCACTTCTGATGGCGATCATTCTGCAAATTCCCTTGTGTCTGTATGAACTGCAGGGGCTGGTGGTCTGTGTGGATGATTGTTTCCTTCCCCAAAATGTAATGCTTCCATTGTCGACAAGCTTGCACAATGGAATACATTTCTTTCTCATAAGTGGGATACTTGCGAACTGTGTCAGACAATGTCTCACTGTGATATGCCACTGGATGTCCCCTCATGGAGTAAGAACTTCCTCAACAGCAGTCATAGGCATCCGTTCGATCTCTCAAATGGCCGTTGCAAGTCCGTGTAATGTGAGCGTACTAGGCGTACTGCAGGCTATTTTTCACCCCGTGAACGCCGCTTGGAGGTTCCGACCAAAAGAATTTTTCTCTCGCTCCTCCTTTGGTGACTTGACTCAAGGGCCAAGTGATTGAGAGAATCCCAACACGAATCTACAGTAGAAATTAGCAAGACCCAGAAATTTGCGAAGCTCTGTTATAGTGGTTGGGGCTGGCCAATCCCGAATGACTTGGATCTTGGCTGGATCCACATGCACCCCCTTTCATCAATAATGTATCCCAAATATTGAACCTGGGTCATGCCAAACGTGCACTTCTCCAAATTGGCACACAACTTGTGTTGCCGCAGTGTTTGGAGGACTTGTCGGATGTGGTGAAGGTGCTCTTCGCAAGTCTAGCTGAAGATCAGAATATCATCCAAGTACACCACTACAAATGAGTTGGTTAATGGCCGCAAGATGTTTTCCATCATCCTCATGAAGGTTGCGGGAGCATTCGTCAACCCGAAAGGCATGACCAGCCATTCGAAAAGGCCTTCCTTGGCTTTGAAGGCAGTCTTCCACACATCAGAGGGTTCAATAGGTACCTGGTGATACCCAGACTTCAGGCTGATCTTGCTGAAATATTTTGCACCTTTAAGTTGGTCCATAAGGTCATCAATCCATGGGATTGGGTACCTATTCCGGATAGTGATCTTGTTTAGTGCCTGATAGTCAATACAGAGTCTCCACGTCCCATCCTTCTTCTGTACCCACACGATCGGGCTCCCACAGGGCGATGAACTTGTTCTGATGTGACCTTTCTACAACAGCTCTTGAATCTGCCTTTTGATTTCATCATTCTCCAAAATAGAGCACCGATAGATTGGTCCATTTGGTAGTGGCACACCTGGGGTCAGATCAATTGGGTGCTTGACCTGACAGTGCAGAGGAACCCCTGTGGGTGAGGTGAAGATGTCCTCGTACTCCTCCACAACCTTATCCATTTGTTGTTGTCATGTAGAGGAGCCCTGTCTGGAGGTCGTGGCCACAATATTCTTCTTGCCCTAGGGGCGGATCATTAGGAAAACGAATTTTCTGGTTTGGGAAATGAGCTTACTGCATTGTTTTGCAGTAACCAAAGAGATAGCGGCAGGAGGTGGTACCTCTGGTATCCTATACAACTTATTTCCCAAAGTAACAATAACAACATGAGGTCGAGACTCATACACAGCATGACGTCGAAGCAGACAGTTGTCCTCTAATAATACATCGAACATCAATAGGAGCAACGTCAAGGCGGGTTTGCCTGTATGTAGAAGGGCTTGATGCTATAGAAGGCGGAAATCAGTTATTTACGTTGAGATCTCTGCCTGTGGAAGCGATTCGGGATGGTGTATGGATGTGGGTGAGCTATGGTCGACAAGCCCAATCGCTTCATGGCGTCTGCTGAAATGAGGTTCTTTTGGCTCCCATTGTCGCCAATGAACTGTACAGGGGAGCCCTTTACCCACATCTAGGAGTGGAAGAGACGTTTCTCCTCCTCTGGATCTTCCAGTTCCTCCTTCTGGATCCTTGTAGTGGCAACAGTGGCGTTGGGCTTCGTATCAATAATATGTTTCCATTTTTCATTCCCCTTTTTAGGTTTTGATTCGGAGTCAGAGCATACATCTGACTCAGAAGCCCTCATCTCGGCCACTAGTGACTGTTTGGCCTGACACTCACTCACTACTACATTTGGCGGAAATTCCGACACTTGTTTCCGACGCTTTTGACCAAATGTCGGAAATTTTCCCAAATTTTTTCCATCCCGCCTGAAACCGTCGCAATACCGACATCTATAGAAAAGTGTCGCAATACCGACACTTTAAAACGTGTCGCAATTGCGATGTTTAGAGGAAGACGTCGCAATTGCGACACCATGGCCCAAAGCGTCGCCATTGGGACGACTCTAAACGTCGCAACTGCGACACAATGTCTAGGTGTCGCCATTGCGACGTTTGGAGGTACCCGTCGTAATAACGACGCCTATTCCGCCGTCGGTATAACGACAGTTATTTTCGCGCTACATAAAAGTACCAAACTTATATGCGCGCTACATAAAAATTCGAAACTTATATGCGCGCTACATAAAAATGATTTTATTGTTTCGTATTTGTCGCAATAGCTACATTAACGTTTGATATCACGTGCGCATTCGCCCTCTGCTCTTGCAGAACAGCATTTGCCCTCAGCATTCACGCTCAGCTCTTGCAGAACAGCATTTGTGCTCAGCATTCGCCCTCAGCGTTCGCCCTCAGCTCTTGCAGAACAGCATTCGCCCTCAGCTCTTGCAAAATGGTAAGTTCTTACTGCAGGCCCTTCCTCCTATAGTAGGGTTGACTCTATTTGGGTTTTTTTGGTCAATTCCATTGGATTGTGTTAGGCTGTAGGGTTCTCTGTAGATGTCAAGAGCCAAGATTCAATACCCTCTATTATCTTCATCACCCAATACAAGATTTAAATTTTTCCCAAAGAAACGCTTATTAATTTGGCAGCCATTATTTCTCCCTGCTTTAAAAACCATACATTTAAATGAAAAAAAGCATTGCATTTCAACTACAAAAATCTATTAGTGTTCAAATGCACATGTGTGCTACATTAACGTCTGATATCACGCGCGCATTCCGCCTCTCGTTTCGTTAACAAAAGATTTCGCCCTCACTTCTTGCAGCATCAGCGCATTCGCTCGCATTCGCCCCGAGCTTCCAACAACATTTGCCCTCAAAGATTCGTCCCGAGCTCCTGCAGTCGCATTCGCCCTAGATTCCGCCGCCCTTTTCGAACAACATTCGCCCTCGCTCTTGTAGAACAAAGATTTGCCCCCGCATTCGCCCCCGCCGCCCGCCCCCGCCCTTGGTGTGCAACATCATTCGCCCCTCACCTCTCGCAAAATGGTAAGTTCTTGGTTTCCGCAGCCCTTCCTCCTATAAGAGGGGTCGACTCTATTTGGGTTTTTTTGGTCAATTCTATTGATCGTGTTAAAGCCGTATGGTTCTCTAGGTGTCAAGAATCAAGATTCAATACCCTATTATCTTCATCGCCCAATACAAGATTTAAATTTTCCAAAGAAACGCTTATTAATTTGGCGTTACCTATTATTTCTCCCTCGTTTAAAAACCCTACATTTGAATGAAACAAGCATTGTGAGATTTCAACTACAAAAAATCTATTAGTGTTCAAATGTACATGTGTGCATCACTTGGTGGTAGGGTATTCCTTTTCCACTTTCACATTATCCAAGAATGTGCAAAGATAGTCATATTTTTTGTGATTTAGATTGCCTCTTTAAAAAGGAAAGGTAAATTATTTCCCATGGAAAAGAAGGTTTTCCTTTTATAGGTTGTTTGGACTTACGTGGAAAAATTTATGGTATTCCTTTTTCATATTATGTAGCGACCTCTTAGTTACCGCATTATTCTACATGAAAATATAATTACCTATGTGATGTCCTTCATCACTAATTAAAATTATAGGGTTTCAATTTCCTAGACTCTAACTCATCCGATGCTAAATTCTAGGTTCTCATTGGTGGATCACTCTTCCATTGATTTCCTTTCTCCTCGGATTCGTCATACTTTAAAAGTCATCAATGATACATATAATACTTCGTGTATCCCAAAAGGCTTTATAGTAGAACATATTGTGAAGTTTTTTTTGACACTTGAGGATTCTTTTAGGAAATGCAACGTCTATGCTATCGAGTTATATATCAAGCAACTTGTCCTTAATAACCACACTATGAGGTAGGTCGCAACTAGTTTGAACTTGTTGGGACATAGCATATGAAGTTGTGTGATGAGTCCATATCACAAGTCTATTATGGTGAAAAAAGTGAAGACACGTAATGATAGTTAATAGTGTTAACATTACTAGAAACATTTTCGAAATTATCCATGCTATCAAGATGTCAAAATTCCGGCATTAGGTGTCAATACTCGTAGCTAATAGATAATAATAATAATATAAAAAAATCAGCAACTTTATTCTTGAAATATGATCGTTACACATTGGTAACCTAGTTCATGAGTTACTATCACTCCAAAGATTGCAAAACAAACTTAAAATATAAATTAAACCAACATGAGAATCCAACTAAGGGTTTCTCGACAAAATCATGCCATAACCTGGCATTTTGAAACCCAAATTTAAACCATCATAAGTAATACAATGCAAACTCAAGGATTTTCAATGCATGTTTGCATGCTACACTTATTCTCTGCCTAGATATCATTTTTTAAATGGAACCATTAGTCAAGCCCACAAATTTTTTATGTGAAAAATTTGTACTCTATTTGCTCTTTTTTGCTCCACCACCTCCATAAACCAGCGTTGTTACATCTGGGTCTCGCCCCCCCACCTAGGGGTCTAGATCTCGCCCCCGTACTCCGCCGGGTCTCTGGGACTTCTAGGGATGTTTCCCTCACGCCCTCACGTCCCCTCACCGCCCCATTTTAGTTTATGGTTTCATGTTGCTTCTTATGCCACTTATCATATTTGAGAATCCAAGCAGATTCCCGATTTAGATGGTGACATGGTTGATCTTGATATATTCGGTGCGTGTTGGATGCGTAGACTAGTGGGGCATTAACTTTGAGTAGCCAGTGCTCATTTATCAGTATGATGATATCATTTGATATTCATATGTTATGTTTTATGTTTTATGTTTCGTACATAACTTACTTGCGTTTAAGTTTTATGTTTTAGACTTGAGTTGTAAATCCCGCTTAAACTCTATTTAAACTGATATAATATGTCACATGATATCTTAAACTTTATTTTCATTGTACATTGTTAGTAGTTACATTAATGATTATATAGTTATAAACTTACAAACTTACATGCATGATTTGTATGATGTATGTTTTAACTTTTAACTTTTAAATTTACTTAATATATGATTCATCATTCATCGATTTGTAATTTTATCATTTATGATTACCTTTCAGCAAGTGTATGATGACTGTATATGCATTCCTTGCAAAAATATAGTTACATTTTAAATATTAAATTTTATAATTTTTATGACCCCGATGTCCCCCCACGTTTCCTGAAAATTGGTAGGGAGCTTTTGCATAGGCCGCCCCCGCGCTCCCTCGGCCCTCGCTCCTACTCTGTGGGACTTGGTGGAACATTGCCATAAAACATATGCAAACATATATCATGATCTTGGAATTCCATTACATATGTATGTGCCAATGTTCCATAATATTTCCCCATCATCAATTTAAGAAATTTCCATTGAATATCAAATTATGGAGGGGGGACTTTTTGCCGCAACATTTGGCTCAAAATCGTGGACCATCTTCGTATGAGGTGAATGCTAACTATAGATATTTTAAGAAGTAGATTAGTGCCTTTTCCTATGGCCATGGAGTCATATACATCATCCATCACAAAAATTTGTCTGTTCATTTTCACCTTGAAAGTTGCAAAAATCATGCCCTAATTGAAAACGACACTAAATTTGGTGATATAATAAAAATGCAGTTAGAAGTGCCTGCTATTAATACAAAGGGAAAACCTTCCTACCTACCCTAATCGAGATAAATTTTGATTGAATAGGAAACATATAATATTTCCTATGGAGTTGATCCAACAACTTCTTAAATGTATGGGACTAAATCATGCATTTGATTTCAGGAAACATGCGCATGAAGAGAAAAGTGCAAATAATTAATGGAAATCCATACATGCCACTTATAAAAACTACACCGAAAGGTCAAAAAATACTTAAGGCCTTAACTTAATTTGAATCCAAAAATGACAAAACAAAGATTAGTGAAAACACGAGAGTGGTGTGGGTGAACAAATATAAATAAAAAGTGAAGAGACCTTTTCCCCAAGATGCCTTTGTCACCGTTGTATGAAAACATGTTTTCCTTTCCCTTTATACATGCAAGTGAATGCATTATAGGTATGGTGTTTTCCCAGAATAGGAGAAGCTTCACTTAAATATATCATTCGGGATTGAATGTTTGGGTGCCTTAATGTGCAATGACATGTTTTCAGGATCGAATTCAATGCAAGGCATATTTGAAACTCTAACTCTATCTTCCGGTGTCTTATTAGAAATTATTTCAGCTTTTCATTTTGTGTTTTCAAGTTATATATCGTTTTCAAGTTTTTACATTTATAATTTTATTGCAATGTGGCAGATCGATCGTAGCAAAGGTGTGAACAACTCCCGAGACGGGACAGATCGCTTAAAGAGGCCGCCGGAAGAACATGTAAAGTGCCGCATTAAGCTCTATCTTTAGGTATTTTAGTTATTTACATCATTGAAATAATATTAATTTTGTTCAAATATGCGTACACCTAGCCATGGTACGCCTAATGATTCCCTCTTTGAGGAAGAGCTTTCTTCATCCCTATCTCCGTGTTGTCAAGTGTGCTATACCTAGATGCAAGGTCGGAATTTAATGCTTTGATAAACGCGCCTCAAACACTCGAAACGAAGAGAGGATACAACATCTTATGAGGCGCTAAATAGATATCGTGTAATAATAAAAAGTCAAAAGGGATATTTTTTGTTCTCGTATGAGATGAATTGTGATAGTTTGATTTTAATTTTTACATTGACTAAACTAACAAAAAAGTTATTTTGTATGTAGCGTTTATCATTTGCCGAACCCGTGTTGGTGGTAGTGGGACACAAGGGCAAGAGATTGCCCAACAACCCTCGCACCTTCTACTCCTTTAGGTGCTAGCCAAGAAACTCACTCCCCGCCTGCGTACACCCACTAACCGCCGAACGTGTTGGGCCATGATGAGGGTCGACATGGCCAACTACATTATTGCGTTTCCCCGGAGCTACGGCCGCCCCACAGGGACCATTAATGCACGTTGTTGGTGAACGATGAGGGTGTCCTTATAAAGCATGTACAACTCCTGGTAAATTTTAATATTTTAACTATTTCATGTACTTTATCTAAAACATATTTATCATGATTTTTATTTTTTAAATTAATGATAATATCTTTTTGGTTTATTCTATGTAGGAAACAATGAGTCTTACAGATTCGGAGAGCCATGCGCGGGTAATTTTTGGCCCAACCATACGTAGGTGGAATTCCCGAATTCCAACTCGAAAAAAGAACTTCTAGATTATTATCTAGAAGCTCCTTTTTGGGTCGCACATTTGACAAGAAAAGCGGTGGCCTGTGTAGCCGACAAATATTTGAAATATACCAGACACCTATAGGACGACCATAAACTTTAACCCTAGATATGGGCGGCCCTCGCAGCCGGGAGAGTGAGTGGAGAGCACTCATCCATGACGGAAAAGAGAAAAGGGCAGAAAGGAAGGGAAATGCCAACTGACCCGCAAGGTAAATTACAACTTTAATTCAATAGCTTTAATTTTCTTTATGTCTAAAATAAAAGTGTGCTACATCATATCCGTCTCTTAATCTTTTGATGCTAGGTTTCCCGACACCTAAAGGCAACCTGCCAGATTGAGAAAAAAGGGCCATCACAAGCTCTGTATTTTGGTGGCTACTTGAAATTAGCGGCAAGAATTGTAATTGCGAGTTTAAACATCTTATAATTAATTGTATCGCCTTCCAACGTTTTTGTAATCCTAATGTATATGATTAAAATACACAATCATATATAATGTAGGGTGATGACTTCTAACAATAACTACAGGAACATAAAAGACGTTTTCCGTTTAAGCATTGGGTTGTAGTTGAACGCGGCAGTAAGCTTGGGGCAAGTCCCAAGATCTACAAGCCGCTTCCGATAAGGTGAAACATTAACCTTTCAATATTTTTTGTTTTTTGCCTAAATCTGAAATGTCTACAACTTTGTTTAAACCGGGGAGCACACTACCGACGAGAAAATAAATCGCCTTTAGGAGCCGTATGTAGATGATCCTCTCGTACAACCCATCATTGTAGGGGACCGTCGACAATGTCGCTATCGTGAGGGCCGTGACGGTAATTAATTTCCACTTATAATTTTTTCTAATTATACCTTTATTATTGTCCTTATAACTTTTTTTTGCTTAAATGATGATAATGTTTCCCTGAGGATCTTACGTACCGTAGAGGAAGACAGGCAACAACTAATCATTAGTAACCGGTGCACCAGGTAACAATCTCATTGCAATTTTTTATTAATTTTACCTAACTAGTTCAATGATATTTAAAAACTGATAATTAAAATTTAATATTATCTCGTTTTTGGAGGCGATGCCCCGTCACCGGATGAGACCGTACATCGGACATTGCAACTAGGCTTCGGCCACACAATCAAAAGTACCAGGTAAATAATCTCATCGTTAATTTTTTTATTAATATTACCGAACTAGTTCAATGATATTTAAAAACCGACAATTAAAATTTAATATTATCCGTTTTTAGAAGTATTCGTCACCGGATGAGCCCGTACATCGTGAATACGGCAACTAGGTCGCTAGGCGAAGTGCTGAAAGGCATGAAACAGAGCAAGAGTACTGGGAGGATATTGATGATGTAATTAGAGCTTTAAAAATAGGAAGAAGAAAGAAAAATTTGACACAATGTAAAATATTGTATTATTATAAGACAAACGTTACCATACTTGAACGTTTTTCGCGTTATATAAAAACTCATTTATCATACTATTTTTATGTGTCAAGCATTAATTGCAATGTTTTACTTTTTGTTGAATTGTTTTTTATTAGTTATTGAATATTTTTTTTTATGCTCATAAAAAGTAAAAAATGAAATATAGATTGGGTATTGGGGAATTGAGAGTGATGTGAGGGGGGGGAGGGGCCATAAGAGCTTCCACCTTCATTTGGTTGGCCCCGTTTAGTAGAGAATAATTTATTGAGCGATTAATTCTGGAGCAAACCTCCCGATCCAACAGAGCAACAAAAAGTCATCACAGACTTAGTTACTCTTTTAGATCGTGGGAGGCTTGTTCCAAGGTTCATGCGACTCCAATAAATTGTTCTTGAAATGAAGAGGAGCTTATTCAAAGTATGTTTTGACATTTAACATATGTTCTACATTATCATAAGAATGCATCTTAGAGTAAAAATACTACATCAATTACTGTATTTATTGTATAGATAATGATGGATTTTGATTGACTTGCTAGCAGTACAAATCCTTTTGTGACTGCGTAGAGCAATACAACTTGTCAAACTGTGGTCATGTCCAGGATATTTTTGCTTGTGCGTCACACTGTGTTCGTAATGTCGTACTTTGTAAGTTCCTTACATTTCATAATTCAATATTGCTTTGTTCTCACGATTATCTAGGTTTTTTGTATGTGTTTTTTCATTTATTTGATTGTAAGAAACTATGCATGTTTCCCCGTTGTTCACTATGATTTCTCCCATTACCACCAGGATGAATCCTAATTTTATTGTTACAAATATTAGGTTACTTTATCAAGTGCATTATGATTTCTCCATTTACGATTTTGTAGGTTACATCATGGTGTTGCTTAATCTCAAAGCCTGTGATGAGCTGAGTTCTCCGCATTTGGGGCTTTTCCCGATATTTTCTCCCCGCTTCATTCCCCGCATCAATTTTGTTTGAGCATGCCATCTACCACTTGTACCAATTGGCACACATGTCAAATCTCTCGAGGAAGCATTTCACCTATTTTCAAGAGTTTAGGTTTCTCTAACATAGCTTCCTGTAAATCCGATTCAATATTCTATTGAATATTGTCACATACTTATGGTTTGGATTGAAGGAACATGTTCTCGAATGGTTGCTGATTCAGGTAAACCACCCATAAATATCCCTTCCTCTAACACAGAAAATAAAAATTTCTTCGACAGACATTTAACAATACTTCTAAAACAAACTTCTATTCCCTTCAATAACTCAAAAAAAAAAACTATTACACTACTTCCTCACCGAGAGGGATTAGCAAAATTATGACTGCCACAAAACGGAAGTACATAAAACTAACCTACCGTCCGTTCAAAACAAACATACTTCCGTCTCTAAAACACTCGTGTTTTTCCTTTCGCACTGTATTGCAGCATACACACTTAAAAAGTTACACTCGGCCACTTTGCACATTGCTATGTAATAAAAAATTTACGTACCGTCTATAAAAAAAACTACCAAGCTTTTTCGACCTTTTTATTTTTATATGCCTGCACATATAAAACATATTATAACAAAACCCTCTTTTTAAAAAAAAAAAAAAATAAAATTAAAACTAAATTTATGTATTCACCTTTCATTTCGTATATGATATATATATAATATATATATATTAAAACTATCAAAACATTAAAGAACCCTTTCCGTCCCGACTTCAAAAGTCTAAATAGATTGAATTTCAAACCAAATTCGCATTCCAAAATGGGATGTCAAGGCTCTACTAATTTTATAAACTCGAATTCTCAATCCAATGTGCCTTATAAAAAATTCTAGTCCGGTTTTCGTGTTTTCGATTCCCTTCAATTTCATGCGATCCAATATTAATGCTCCACTTGTCCTCCTTTTGAATTTACAAACCGTCGGTAAATTTCTCAGCTAGTTTAATTTCCGGTTGGTGAATTGCGTTAATGATGGTCATAAAGTAACACAACCTTGGCATGTTAAATATGGTCATGTGGCCGTCTACAAAAAAACTTGGCAGACTTTTAAATGTTTAATTAAATTTTTGGATGGCATGCAAGCAACTTCCAAAAAAAAATGTTGGCCGCTCGTATCCGTCCTTTCTGTCAAGAACAGCTTGGAAGTTAAAACTAAACAAGACATGGTTTAATAAGTGAGGGTGTAAAAAGGCAACTTTTTGTCAATAGTACCGATTAAGATCATCATTCATTTTGTATCTATGGTGTTTGGTTTTTAGTTTTGGGTTGGGTTTATTGAGTTCAAGATAGTTTTTGAGTAGAAAAAAATTGTTATCGTGTATTAAAAAATTTTATTTTGCCAAAATTCTGTGAGCTTGTTAGGAAATACAAAACTCGACAATGGTTGTATCTTAAATTTGTGGGAAAATAATTTGAAATGAAACCTTTTTTTTTTTAGGTTTGCTGGTACAGGTGCAAACCCCATTCAAATTAATAGGGTACTGACAAGACAATAAAGGCCCTTGTTTCGAACTCAAAATTTTGTCAAAGGAGGTAAACGCTTGCCTTTTGGAGTAGGTCAAGCTTTCCTTTTTGGCCGATGTAGTTTGGTGTATCTAATTGAATTAGTTTCCTAAGGTATTTTTGTTTGCAAACTCCTTTTCATTTTTCATACAAAAGATTACTCTCAGGAATACATTTGATTGTGTGGTCTTCATAGATCTACAACATTTGTAGTTGTTTAGTCTTATGGCCGAGGTGTACTTTTATTATGGAAATAGTTGAAAATATTGTTTAAATAATCCTTACCGCAGGGTATGCTGAGAAGTTTTTTGTAAAATACTTTGGTATTCAAATGGACACTTGATCCTAAGTACAAAGACTTCATGCACTTGACTTCAAAATTCATATTCAAAGTGTGCCAGACAATTTTCGAAAATTTCAAATATTTAGGTTGTTTTAAACCATTATATTTTTCATGTATTGGATGCCGAAAATGGAAAAGACTGTATGAAACCAATCGGTGAATAATTTCCGACAACAACCACTTCCAAGACATGATTTAGAAGTAGAACAAATGTGCCATAGCTACGTAAAGATATCCTTGATGCATCATTGAAGCCACAGTTAGTTTTAGAAAATAACTCCTTATTCCGTAATAGCATCTTTAATACAAGCAATGTCAGAAGAGAGATCATCGTGTGACGCAACAAACCGAAATTGGACCGCAGATGGTGTGTCTACAATCACTCGTCATCATTTTCCCTGGTGTACCCCGTTCTTTTCCTCCAAATTTCGAGTCTTAATTGACTTCTTCTTCTTCGGGTTTATTTATCAAATTCGTAGAATTCGATAAATAAATACTATCCACAATGGTTGGAATTTAATTTATATTCCCGACTTTATATTATCTCCAATCCTTATAACCAATTTTTAACTTTCAACACTTTGTATTTATACTCCACGTTTCTTTTTAAATAAAATAATTTGTAATGAGCGGTCTATATTTCACCACCCACTTCTTTAAATAATCACGCTCGTACTTTATGCTAATTATCCGCCAATCATTTAATTAAACAATTTGATTATAATTCGGCCCCACCTATATATATCAATAACCAATCAAACACTCGTATCAATTCGGCTATCCTCCGCACACCTTAGTTAACCTCCGGCAAGTTCAACGTGCTACCACCATCCGATGGCCCTTCTTCCAAATCGAACCACTCTTGGCAATTTCGCCTTGCCCAACGTCAAGCCAGAATGCGATGGCGGGGTTAAATAGTTGTTTTTCTGGGTCATCATTACCAAGCGCATTCCTCAGGAATCGCTCGTGTTTAGAAATATCATTTACTCCGCAAAAGCGGTGCGATATGGGCAACCCGCTTTTGTGATTCGCCTAGTTTTGCAGAGGGTTTCCATCACGGTGCATGTCTCGGTTCCGCTATCCTTTTATTTGGTTAACTCATGTCCCAACTTTCGGGTCAAAGTTCAAAGCACAACAATTTTGTCTCTTTAATAGCGGGATTTTAATATGTGTATTATCAGTTGAAAACCAATGACAAATTTTATAAGATGGGATCAAACAAAATTGGTTTTAAGTCGAGTCACGGACGAAACGCGATAAACCATAATTCAAACCAAATTCACGTTCAAAACAGCTCGCCGACGTCGCCAATTTTTGTGACGCGACCTCTCGAACAAATTCCACCAATATTTTTTTACGGGTCCCATTGACTACGTGAGCTACCAAACAAAGATCCCGCTCCAATCAATTTTTACTACGTGTCCTCAACAAAACTTCGGTTCTATCTCTACCATGTGTGCATTCAATGGTAGCCATGATGGGACATGGATATGGCGATTTACATCAATCGCATGAACATTTAACGCTGTTCAATTAAGTTTTCACACTTCAAACTGCATTAATTAATTTTTAACACCTGCCCGCACCCGACCTCCACCTTCCGAGCGATTCCGCACGCTCCGACGGATCCGCCTTCTGCCTTTATTATTAATGTTCGGGGAGATTGTACCAGACTTCCGGCGTCCTTGATTGCATTGCGACGGCCGAAAAATGGCGTTTAGCCATGGTTTTTACGTCGGTTTGGGATTACACCGCCCGGCAATCGTGACGAGAAAGAGAAGTGCCGCCGAAACTTCGCCGAGACTTTGCCGCATTATTTCCATTTCTCTCGGTTCTGTCTCTGTCTGTCTTCCTCTGTTAATTGGAATTCTGCTTCTTCGTCTCTTGTGCCCACTGCGCCTGCGCCTGAGATTGCACCCATGCCTCGCGTGCGTCATAGGATGCGTTGCCGCAGGGGGAGCACTAGAGGTCAATCCCGGCGCTCTCCCTCCAGCACCTCAACAGAGATGACTTCCGGCCAGTCCAGTGATTATTACTTAGGTCGATATCCAAATACTAGGAGTGGGCGGGGTCGGCTTGTAGCATCTGGCCACCGTATGGATTCCCCCCATCCTCAAGCCACCGCTAGTTCATCCACTCCCACCGACGCGGACCGGCGTTAATTCTTCTCGGAGCCGTTTCTTCGACCGCCCGCGGACCGTCACCGTAGTCACTGTGGTCTTCCGCGAGGAGGCCCAAACGGAGGAAGAATGCACCCGTCCGGTGGGTCTGAGCTCGGAAAAAGCCAGCCAGCATTCGGACCTTTAGGAGGGGAGCCTTGGCATGCATGTGGAGGTAGCACCTAGCGATCCTGGACCTTCCGAAGGATGGTGCCGAATCGTGGAGGAACCAGCGGAGGAGTAGTTTGGTTAATTTGTTTTTCTTGCTTAGCAGGCCCACTTAATTGGGTTGCTTTTAGTTTATTTTACTATGCTGGACCTTTAAGTAATATTTTTGAATTCTGTAAATTAAACGTTCAAGACTGGTTTCCCCGTATGAGGGCAGTCTTCTTAATTTTTTGATTTTTTGATGACAAATTTGCCATGAGTATGGCCAGGCAATGTTTTTGACTTCGGTGTAATTTTATTCGTAATGTTAATAGATTAACTTTACTTAGAATTCTCACATGATTAGCGTTTTTCTTGATCTGTTCAAGGATTTTGGGTACTTTAATTTGTATTTGGAACAATGGACGTCGGTACTCTATCTGATGCTTTACTGTTCTACATACTACTATTTCACTTTTTATAGATGCCTCGGGCATATTTGAATGCTTTCTCAGATTGTCGATAATCTCCATGTGGACCGTTACTGGATTTTATATCATGTCCCTGTATGTGACATGGGGTATTTTTCTATCATTGTCTGGGGTGGGACTTCCACTTTTCTGGATGGATATTTGGGCTCCAATCTTCAGATGTGAAAATGTAATGACTTCATGGATTGTTTTACTTCATATAATATATCAAAACAACGTTTTTTCTCTTCTAAAAAAAAAATGATTATTTTTTATCATTCTGCCTTCAAAACTAGTGATGCTGGTCTATGTTGCTGGTTTATTGATATGGTCTGATGGTATTTTTATATTTTGGACATATCACACTCCTCACATGATTAGCATTTTTCTCTGTTGCAGGATTTTGGGTACTTTAATTTGTATTTGAAACAATGGATGTCGGTACTCTATCTGTTGCTTTACTATTCTACATACTGCTATTTCACTTTCTTATAGATGCCTCGGGCATATTTGGATGCTTTCTCAGATTGTCGATAATCTCCATGTGGACCGTTACTGGGTTTTATATCAAGTCACTGTATGTGACATGGGGTATTTTTCTATCACTGTCTGGGGTGGGACTTCCACTTTTCTGGATGTATATTTGGGTTCCAATCTTCAGATGTGAAAATGTAATGATTTCATGGACTGTTTTACTTCATATAATATATTCAAAACATCATTTTTTCTCTTGTGAAAAAAAAATGATTAATGTTTATCACTCTGCCTTCAAAACTAGCGATGCTGGTCTATGTTGCTGGTTTATTGATATGGTCTGATGGTATTTTTTTATTTTGGACATATCACACTCCTCACATGATTAGCGTTTTTCTCTGTTCAAGTATTTTGGGTACTTTAATTTGTATTTGGAACAATGGACGTCGGTACTCTATCTGTTGCTTTACTATTCTACATACTGCTATTTCACTTTCTTATAGATGCCTCGTGCATATTTGGATGCTTTCTCAGATTGTCGATAATCTCCATGTGGACCGTTACTGGGTTTTATATCAAGTCCCTGTATGTGACATGGGGTATTTTTCTATCACTGTCTGTGGTGGGACTTCCACTTTTCTGGATGGATATTTGGGTTCCAATCTTTAGATGTGAAAATGTAATGATTTCATGCACTGTTTTACTTCATATAATATATTCAAAACAACGTTTTTTCTCTTGTGAAAAAAAAATGATTAATGTTTATCACTCTGCCTTCAAAACTAGCGATGCTGGTCTATGTTGCTGGTTTATTGATATGGTCTGATGGTCTTTTTATATTTTGGACATATCACACTCCTCACATGATTAGCGTTTTTCTCTGTTTAAGGATTTTGGGTACTTTAATTTGTATTTGGAACAATGGATGTCAGTACTCTATCTGTTGCTTTACTATTCTACATACTGCTATTTCACTTTCTTATAGATGCCTCGGGCATATTTGGATGCTTTCTCAGATTGTCGATAATCTCCATGTGGACCGTTACCGGGTTTTATATCAAGTCCCTATATGTGACATGGGGTATTTTTCTATCACTGTCTGGGGTGGGACTTCCACTTTTCTGGATGGATATTTGGGTTCCAATCTTCAGATGTGAAAATGTAATGACTTCATGGACTGTTTTACTTCATATAATATATTCAAAACAACGTTTTTTCTCTTGTGAAAAAAAAAATGATTAATGTTTATCTCTCTGCCTTCAAAACTAGCGATGCTGGTCTATGTTGCTGGTTTATTGATATGGTCTGATGGTCTTTTTATATTTTGGACATATCACACTCCTCACATGATTATGATTAGCATTTTTCTCTGTTGCAGGGTTTTGGGTACTTTAATTTGTATTTGGAACAATGGACGTCGGTACTCTATCTGTTGCTTTACTATTCTACATACTGCTATTTCACTTTCATGGACTGTTTTACTTCATATAATATATTCAAAACAGCGTTTCTCGTCTTTTAAAATTTCAATTTTTTTTTTTTTAAATTGAACCCTCCGTCGGTCTACCGACGCCTTGTAGACGTCGGAACTGCGACAACCCAAAAACGTCGGAAGAGAGACAGTATGAAAACGTCGGAAGAGCGACGTTCCAAACGTCGGACCACATATCGTCGGCATTGTGACATCTTACATACATCGGAAGAGCGACGTCCAAAACATCGGACCACGTTTAGTCGGAATTGCGACGGTTTACAAACATCGGAAGAGCGACGTCCAAAACGTCGGACCACGTTTAGTCGGAATTGCGACAATTTACAAGCGTCGAAAGAGTGACGTCCAAAACGTCGGACCACGTTGAGTCGGAATTGCGACGGTTTACAAGCGTCGGAAGAGCGACGTTCCAAACGTCGAACCACATTTCATCGGAAGTGCGACAGTTTACAAACGTCGGAGGTGCGACGGTTTGTGAGACGTCGAAAGAGTGACGCTTGTTCGGAACGACGGAAGAAGTGTCGATAGTGTGACACTTTTTACGTGCGTCGGAACGGCGACGGCATGACAAACCACGGTTTGTCCGCCCCCGAACTGTCGCTCTTGCGACGACTATGTGTCGGAATAGCGATGAATTGGCCATCGGAATTTCCGCCAAATTCTCTAGTGACTTGTGTTGTGAGTGGAGCTCTTATGGAACTCACACTACTTTCCCGTGTCTTTATTTGGCTTTTTAGTGTTGTTCTTTTCTTGTGGCTTCGACGGGTTGTCTTTAGCCACCATGCCTTGGCTCTGTCCTTTGTTCTGCGGTTTGGCAACACATTTCCCTTGCTTTTGATTCACAGATCCAAAGTCTCGCTTCTTCTGTTTGAATTTCTGCTCAATCTTGGCAGCATATCGGTATGCCGTACCAAGCGAGGAGATGTCGAGGAACTCCATTTCCTCCTAAATTTATCTATGCAGACAGCTACGATACTTTAGCACCAAATGTTTCTCTGAATCTTTGATACCCTTCTTTGTGCGCAAGGTATGGAACAGATTCGTCAGCTCATGCACATCTTGATCCCTTTTTTGTCACAGCGTGGTCCATTGTATGTACTTGTACTCATAGCTCCCCACGGGATAGTATTGTTCCTTGACGGCATCTCGGAAAGAATTCCAAGTTGGTACGAACAAGAACAGAGAAGGTTCTGTCTGGTCCTTGTTCTCACAGTAGGTTTCCCACCAATCCTTAACATGGGGGGTAGCTTTGAGGAGTGAAAAAATAATCTTCTCCCAGTCTGAAAAAGTCATGAACAGAGAAATATCCTTCTAATAGATTCAACCATCTATCTACGACATCTGCGTCTATTTGACCCTCAAATATGGGAATGTCAAAATTTACTTGTACCTTAAAAGGATTCGTGCCTCCAGAGTGGCTGTTGGATGCAGATGCGCCGCTGGTGGGCAGCTGTTGAAGGATCTGAGAAAAGTTATCCATCATCGCGTTCCTTTGTTTTTTGAGGGCCTCCTCGAGCAATATTTTGATAGGATCTCCTGCTCCCTCATCTTTATTTTCATCCCCCATGGGCGTCCGTCGAGGTTTGCGAGGCTGATCTTGCAAAGGTTCCACCAGATCGAGCCCTAGCTCCTTATACCCCGACCTCGTTGGGGACATGCAAAGAAGGATCGAGAAAAGCAAACCCCTCTGATACCACTGATCTAGATTTATGCAGGAACGCAACAGAATAAACATATAACCATAAATATAGAGATGCAGCGGAAATAACACTTCATTTCATTAATATCAAAGAACTGAAATTTGCTTACAGACAGAATGGAAATAAAACTAGCTAGGGCACTGGTAGCTATCTCTGAGAAGAGATGTGGCGGCTACAGGCCTATGAACTGCGTTACAATGAGGCTCGAGGGCCTATTTATTATTGAGAAACAATGGAGAACCCTAAATATCCCAAAAACCTAACCCTAGGAGATGAAGCGCCAAAACTATGGGCCCCGTTTGGGTAAATTGGTGTTTCAACTTCCCAGGGACGTAACTTTGGCATACTATCTCCGTTTGACGCACATGGTACATCATTAGAAAGATCTATCCGAGGAATACAACTTTCGCCACGAATATCCATTTTGAAACAAAATGATATTCGCTGGAGGCGCGATGCCCAAAAAGCGTCGTTTAGGGCCTCAAAACGGCTCTGGAAGTTCAGGACCCGAAAAACTGCTAAAAATAGTAAGTTGTGCCAAAACTGAAAAAATGAAAGAGGCAATGGTGGGGCCCCAAGTGGAATAGGAGGGTGGCCACCAATATCCACCTGGATCACTAAAACCCCATGGGGTTGTGGCATGGCTCATTGAAAAGTCATAACTAATATTTTTTAAGCTCCGAAAATTCCTCCCATGTTCACTTATTGAAGCCCTTCTCAACCTAAGCATTTATATAAATTGTGATCCTCATATCCTCCTTATGCAAGGGATTTCTCCATATGAAACAGATCATCATGGAATTTTCGCTCTAACTTTTTGTCTACGAATGTTCAGAAGCTAAAATTTTATGAGGCAAAGCAAAAATCCTGAGGAAGCTCCTGTAAAAATTTCAGATCAAGGTGCACAATATTTTTGGAGATATGATATGTGGAAGTCAGTGTTTTTGTAGGCTCCTGAATTTCATCTCAAAGAAGTGACCTTGGGAAAATCGTTATAACTCTCTCTCTGAGTATCAGATTGGAATTCTGTAGAAGGTGGCAGATAGTGCATGGACTGTAGTTTTCACTCTAGAAATTTTCGACATGAATGAAGAAACAATGACACGTGGCACTCCGTACAATTTCGCTCTACTGAAATTGTCCACAATTAGGGCATTGTGAGAGATTGGTCATAAATCTCCCTTGAAGAATTCAAATTGGGTTAGACCTATGGAATTGGAAATAAGACTCAGAGGAATACTCTAGGATCGAAAATCACATATTGGGGATCTGAAATAACAGAGATACACCAGATTCAATATCAAAATCCTAGAAGGCAAGAAAAAGCTATATCATGTGTTGTCAAGGGCTGCAAAGGACCAGAATTTCTAGGGTAGCAAAGCAAAGCAAGGTGCAACAAAGGGTAGCATGACAAGAGCAGAAACCAAGGTGCAGAATAGCAGTAAGAAGTTCATCACATGAAGTCTTCAAGTGGGTAGCACTGTTTATAGTCACTGTAAAGGTATCGTTGTACTAAGAAGTGTCAGGAGGTCTAGGATCATCATTAGGTGGTTGTGTCATAGTTGGGGTTATGGTCTAGTGTGTCTCCTTCTTCTACATCATTCTATATGATTGTAAAGCGGACCATTTTCCCTGGTACAAGAGTCCATTCTTCTTTTATTCTTCTATAGGGTGGTAGGGTGGTGGTAGGGTGAGTTTTAGCTCATTGGGTGTTAGGGCATCCGCTCAGTTGACTACTGAAGAGTATCGAGCATTGGAGCGTCCATCCAGTGGGAGCTAGAAAAGAATGATTTTCTAGATTCTAGGAAGTTGGAGCTTTATTTTCAATTTGAGTTGAATATTAAAGAATTATTAGAAAAGCATTAGGTGGTTTTTGTTCCGGAGTGGGTTTCCACCTTAAAAAATGTGTGCATTTTTGTTCCTTTTGTTTACTGCTATCATTGTACAAACACTGATAATAATTGAAGATTAACTAATGCTCTAATTGAAAGGAATACTGATCCCCCCCCCGCCTCAATATTTCCAACACATGACACATCCATGCATTATGAGGAGCATGATTTTGATCTAGTAAACTTGGAGGCTAGTGATAAGCCTGCAAACCTAGAGAGAATTATCAAAGACAAAGATGCTCAGATCAAAGATCTCCAAGTCAATTTGGCGAGAGAAAATTCATCATTTCCTTCTTAGATCAAGAAAACCATCAACTGAAAGCAAAACAGTTCTCCTTGGAGAAAATTCAGTTTGAGGCAAGCAAGCATGATGTGAAAGGAATCAATGGCTGACATAGATGATTATGATGAGTATGAACAACAGGTAAGAAGAAAGAGGCCAAGGACCATGGGTCTCAAAAGAGCATTGCAGAAATAAAGAGAGCAAAATCCTACAGATGAAGAGTTGAGTTTTGAAGACAGTATAACCACTGAAATCAATGAAAAAGGGAGTTTTGGCTTGAGAAAGTCAACAACCACTTGGAGAAGCTCCTTGATAAGGTCAATAGGTATAAAAATATTCATAATCACATGGTTGACCATTACTATATTATAAATAAAATTTGTAATGTCAATGTCAAACATGTTACACCATTTTTTGGTCATCTAACCTTTCATCATTAGATGGACCCAAGTACACCATGTAAGACCAGTTTTACCCCAAGTAAAACTGCTTTCACTATGTTAATTAGAAGACCCCAAAAGGAATAATTAATTAAACCATAATTTAATTATTATTCCCAGTCATGTTTAACCCAAAAACAAAGAAATTAATGAGATAAACCCATAGTTATCTTATTATTTTCTAGGAATAATTATTTAATAATATTCCTTGTTAAATATGACCAAATCAATTACCATTAATCAAATAAATCATTATTTATTTGATTATATCCCAACCACTTCCTTAAAAAGATAAATAAATCATTTATTTATTTATTTTTCACTAATCAAGGGATTTGACCCAAGTCAAACACCCTTTCCCTCCAACAAATAATAATAAAATATTCCATAGAGGGGGATCTAGATGTGATTAACATTATTTTAATCATGCACCAAGATCTAGAAGGACCCAATATTTTGTTATAAATAGGAGGGTTTTCCCCATCATTCTTCACCTTTTGTTGCATATTAGATCACTTTGGATCTATACACTTGGTCTCATTTCTGCCATTTTGCTCCCATTGAGCTCTACCTTCTACATTGGGTTTTCTACATCTACAAGAGAGAGAAAGCTTAGATCTGAAGTGCCGAGGACTACAAAGAACCCATCCCATTGAGGAGATCTGGATACACCTTCTTGTTTCCTCCCAGGTGCCCTGTAATATAAAAATTCATTCAAAAAATCGTGTTCTTGTCTTGTCCGTTGGATGCATGGAGCAAACTCTTTACTTTACTGCTTAATGTCTTTCCATTTATAGATCTGTTTGTTGCAGCACTTTAACTACTAATTGCAGATCTGAAGATGTTTTGCATCCATTATTGTTGTTAGGGCTATTAGTTATGCGTAGCTAAAGTGGTTCTTTTTCGTACGCTTCGACGAAGAATTCATACTAACAAATGGCGACTCCACACGGGTTTTAAATTACGACCGCTGTCGTTTCTCATATTCCTGCATATCCAGCTACTTCAGGCCCTAGGGCTTCTTTTCAACTGCTTAGTTTTTCTCTTTTCATGTCATTTTTCTCACATAAAACCCTAAAAACTTAAAATTTCTAACTTCCGTGTGTTTCTGGCCCTATTGCGCAGGTAAGCGACACCAGCCGCAACTGAGACGGCAACTTTTCTAAAAATCTGCCGCCGACCGGAACGGGGGCCGCACCTTTGGCCTTAAACCCGCGACCTCGGACGCACCTCAGCTCGCTCTCGCGCTCAACTCGCACGGGGTCGAACCCCGCACCGCTTTTTTCCGCGCATTTTTTCTCGCAATTTTTTCCGGGTTCGCCGTGTACCGCTGTGGTCTTCCAGCCCTCCCTCGTCTCTGTACCGCCGACCAAGATCTCGATCTCGTTTTTACCTCTCGACCTGGCGGGGAACCCGGTACCCCCAGGCTTTAAGACCCCTCCACTTTTTGTGGAAGAGTTTCAGCTGTTTCAGCCGTCGGTTTCAGAGCTTCAGCCCCCTCTTTTCCAGATCTGTTACCTCCCTTTCAGATCCATTGAAATCAGCCTCTTTTCCTTTCAAATCACCTCCTGTCATTTTGTTTGGACCTCCTTTGAAGGCCTCCGCCTTGCCCCCCCGGTTTTTGCTGATTTCCCTTTTTCCAGCCACCTTGCCTCTGTCTCTTGGCTGTGACCTGCACCCCTTGTCTGCAGCTTTATCCTCCCGATCTCTGTCCCCTTTGACCCCAGATCTGTCGAGCGTCCTTTGTGTGTGTTTCCATAGTTTTCCCCTTTCTTTTCAGCATAGTTGTGAGAGACCCACCTTCTTGGGTTAGATAGATGCATACGTAGCCGTTATTTTTCTGTTATTTCAGCATTTTATTTCTGTTCTCTGTAGGTTTATTTTCAGCTACATAGCACACTTTTTTGCTCTCAAACAACGGAAAGGGTTTAAAAATTAAAATCAACGCACACCACACACTGACCCTAAGTGAAGAAGCGCCTGGTTTACACCGCCTGGCAAAGACTCTAAAATCAATTGTCACTGCACCTTTTCTGCCCTTGACCTTCTTGATTTTATCCCTTTCTGCCCTTGTCGGTTTCCTTCTTCCTGTCATCATTGCGCCCCCAAGGCGCCTTTCCCGGAGACTTCTTGGCCTTCACCCTCAGTTTCCGGTTGATCGACCTGCTCCGCACCGCCGTCGTCGAGCCAGTCCACCTTCGAGTCCGCACTCCGACTCCTCCCCTGATTCATCGGGTCCCCCTCCTCCTTCCGGTTCTCCCCCTTTTACCTTCACCATGTCTGGACCAGGGCCTAACGCTAGCGGTTCTCCCGGCCCCAATGCCGGCCCTACTTCTAGCGGAACCATCACAACCACTACTCCGGCCACCCCTGTGCTGCCGTACATTGCAGGCCTCAGCCTCCCCAATTTCCGTCAGTTGATTAATGATCCCATTCACCACAATGCTACCTGGCCCACTATGCCCACCAAGCTGCCCTCAGATATCCCTAAATTCGAGGGCCTTACTGGAGAAGATGCAACCAATCACGTCCGATCTTTCCACATGTGGTGTTCCTCCAATTCCATTACCGATGACTCCATCCGTCTTCGTTTGTTCCAACGCACGCTTACCGGCGAAGCTTCTAAATGGTATGTCGAACAGGCCACTTCCTCCCATACCACGTTCAAGACTCTTGCCCAAGCCTTTTTGTCGTACTTCCAGCTCCCTCTCCGATACGACACTGGCACGGAGCTCTTGACTTCATTTAAGCAATCCTCTTCCACACGCCTTTCTGCCCATGTTCAGGAATGGCGACGAAGACGGAGCTTATGTCGAGCCCCTCCCTTTGAAGATCGGGTTTACATGGACCGGTTCCTTCGCACCCTCCCGTCTCCCATCGGCAAAGATGTCGCCTCTCACTTTCCTCAATCTGAAGAAGCCGCCCTCCAAATAGCTTTAAAATATGACCTGATCTACGCTCAATCGGGTTATGTTTATACCGTTCTGCCTGACATCCCCAGGTCCGGTGGCGCTAACGCCCCGGGGGCATCTCATTCCGCCGATGGTATTGTTGGATCTCTTTCCCACCCGTCTGCTCACCCTCCTATGAGCCATGGTCTCCCTCAGGGAGGGGCCAGCACCTCAAGCAATCTTCCCCCTCCCGGCAACATGTATCCAGGATACGGCATGCCTCCTCCTTTTGCCCAACCTCCTGCTTACCTCAATGTCGAACAACCCAACCCTTACTTTTATCCACATCCTGGTGCGCCAGCTCCTCCAGCATATGCGTTTCCGCCTCCCTTGCCTCCTCACAACCTGCAACAGCACATACAACCCCCTCCAGGGCAAGTATTTGCACAGCAGGGTGCGATTAACCCCCCTTCTTCTCAAAGAAGGCGGCGAGGCAACCAGAACCCATCTGCCCCCGGTAACCGAGGACCCAATTTTGGTATGGAACCTAACACTAGCAACCAGCCTCAGGGCATCCCGCCCAGGCCGGACAGGCCGCTTCGCACAAACAAGCCCTGTTCGTGTTGCGGTGTTTACGGTCACTACACTCACGATTGTCCTCTCTTACCCCAGATGCGACAGATGTGGGAGTCTCAAGCCACATTGCGCGAACAACACGCCTCCCCTCACGCTCCTCCTAATGTGGCCACTACCCCGCCAGCTGTGTTCACTGATCCTTTCCCTCAACAGGGATTCGTGGCTACCCAACCCCCCGACAGCCATGCAGCCACACCCTCGTCCATTTCTGGTTCCTCTGACTACCAGATCCTTATGATGCGCTCCGATCCGTCCCCTTCCATCGACCTTCACCTTCAAACTCGGTCTCGCCAGTACCCCAAGCCTCCTGCTCAGTCTGCCCCCGAGCCTCCATCTTCAGGTTCTACAGAGCCTCTTTCGACACCCAGTGGCCCCTTACACATCCCTCAACCCAAAGTTGAGGTTCACCCAAAGATTCCAAAGGGTCCATTACGCCGAAATGCTGCTTCCGGTCGAGCCGCCCAATCGTACAGTATAGTAGATGATTTGGCTCAATCCCCTACTGCCATTTCAACACTGGAACTCCTCCAGTCGTGCCCTTCCCAACGGAAGGCTCTACTATCTGCCGTGGGCGCTGTTGATCCTGCTGATGACCAAATGATTGTTTTCGACGCCACTCAATCGGACCACCCTCCTCTTCCTCCTTCCGTTGCTTTCCAAATCCTAGTCAAAATCCGGAACGCCACTATATCCCGGTGTATAATTGATGAGGGGGCATCCACCTGTGTGATGTCCGCTTCGGTTTGGAAGCAACTCGGATCCCCTGAGTTGGCCCCTTCCATGATCACCCTTCGAGCGTGGGATGGTCATGCCTCCCAGCCTATTGGCCTGTTTCGTAACTGTCCCATCACCCTCGCCGGTAAGACTGTTTGCGTTGATGTCGAAGTCATTGACGCCCCTCTAGACTACAACATTCTATTGGTGCGAAGCTACACCTATGCCATGTCTGCTGTCCCATCCGCGGTCTTCCGCAAGATGTCTTTTCCACATAACGGGAAGATAGTCACCATTGACCAGCTATCGTATCATGAGCCGTCGTCTCAGTCCTCCTCCGAGATGACCATCTCTTCTGTAGCCAACAAGCAAACCGTCGATTCCTTGACCAGTGTCTCCCCCGGTGTTTATAAAGATTCCACCCTGCTTGGTACTTTTCCTCACCTTCCCCCCCCTCCTATTACGGATCCCAGCTTGTTGAATATTTGCATGATGCAATCGTCTCAGGCTGCCCATAAACGGCCTGCCTCGGCTAGTCCGCACCCTCCCCCCCGCCCTCCGCAACCCACTCCTAGCCATTCATCTCCGCCAGCCGGACCTCCTCCTTCCGGCCCTCCCCCTACAGCTGGTATCCCCGAACCTCTTTATCCTCCAGGCTCGGTCCCCCCCGGCCTTAACCATCTTGGAGCCGTACCTCCTGGTCACTACCCTGCTGGACAGATCCCTTTCTTGGCTCCCCCTCCCGGAGTATATTCTGTCCCCGTCATGGCCACCCTCTCTCTCCCTAACTTGACCTTGGGTATTCCGGTTTGGTACCTTGACCCCCCAGCCGCCACCCCCCCTGGTCACCCCAAACCTTACATGGCTTCGACACCGGTTCAACCGGTCCCCCTCGCTTCCTCCATAGCCACTGTGCCCCCAGCACCTCCACAGGACCCTTCTCCTGTTGTGACGGCTCCCGGGAAGACAGGCAAAGCCCGACGGAGGGCAACCCATCACGATCCGGCCCCCCCAACATCCGTTACCCCCCCACGACCACCAAAGCCCGCCATTCGATGCGCTTTGTGTGATTTCGTCGGTCATGCCACTCACATGTGTCCTGAATTGCCCCACCTCAAGCTTCTGGTCAACGAGACATTCCCCGACTCTGATCTCCCAGAAGTACATGTCACTATCCCCGACTCCCTCCCAAAACTCAAACACTTGCGCACAACCCACCCTTGTGCCTTGTGCGATTTTCACGGCCATTACACCCACCTCTGTCCCCGCCTTGACGAGTACCGTTCCTCCTTGGACTTGTACCGCCAGTTCAAGGCCGCTTCGATCGGACCAGAGGACATTCACATTCCGCCTCCCGCCGTTAAGCCAACGGAGCCCTCAGTCACCATTTTGTACCTGTCATCATCCATGAGACCATTGGGGAACGTTCCATCTGAATCCTCCCCTGTTGTTTCGCTCGACCTTCCTTCAGCGGTCATCTTGGGCTCAACATCGGTAGATCCGTTATCTACTTACTCTTCGGTCACCCATTGTGACGATGCGCATGTGAACCTCTCTTCTCATGATGATGATTCAAGCCACTTCACCACGTCAGGTAGTTCTTCTTCCACTAGTCACCCCATCTTCTATCACGATGATGACATTATGGAAGAAATTCCCACCCCTGACTTCATCTATTCCCCCTTACATCGAACCCATGCGTTCACACCACATCCACCTTGTGGTCATTACATCGAAACCCAATGTTTGGGTAAGGGGGCACCCACATTTGAGAGACCAAGAGAAGCCATTCTCCACCACTCTCCTAGTGTATCTGGTCGTGTTGACTCTAGACCTCGTATTCTTCCACATTTAGAAGAACCTCTAGAGTCCCATATCACTTCAGATCACTCTCGGGACGATACCCCTTATCGTTCCCTCATCTTACCTCAGCAACCCAGTCTCTTAGACATTATTATTGACCAACCTATAGCTTTTCTACGAGAGCATCAGTTCATTATCTCCAAATCCTCCTTTTGGGATAGTGACACCAGGTATGCCAATTTGGAAACTTAAAGTCCATTTGATCCCTATATGCAGTACCAAAAGAGATTGGTAACACTCCATTTCCTTTCTCAAACTGCATAACCATAACCAGAACAAATGGCACACCACATCATTAAAATGTGGTTAGATTCCCCTTTTTATAAATACATTTTGGCATGCCCACCGCATGTCACACAAACTCAAAAAATGGGGGCACCACCTGCCCCTACATACATCACTGGGGGCACCATACGCCCCCCCATACATATACTTACGACATGCCCATAGCATGTTCCAAAAACTGGGGGCACCATACGCCCCCCATACATATACATCCGACACGCCCATAGCATGTTACAAACAAAATCCAAAAACTGGGGGCACCATATGCCCCCCCATACATTCTGGGGGGCACCACTTGCCCCTACACACATCCGAGAGGGCACCATATGCCTCTATATCTGGCCAATACACGACGAACGCCCTGATCCGCCTGGATCTCTGTCCGAAGTGTTCCCAGATCCCTCTCTCTCCAATTGACCCGCAACTCTGCCATACCTGCACAACCACATTCTTTTTGTCAGGGTACAGATCGGGAAAACCATAACCACACACCACAACCCAACTCCCAGCCATCAAACAGCACCAAGCCCTCCTCGTCTCCCAGGTCGCAGTTTTCTGCCATTTTCTGGACCAGGTCGCACTTTTTGCCCCCAAACCTGCGTCCCGGGTCGTACTTTTTGCCCCAAAAAGTGCGACCCGGCCATAGAGATGAAGGAGGGGCTGTTTCTGGGGGTTTTGGGCCCTAAACTGCAAATGTCACCCAACAACATGCAAGAGCAAGGTTAGGCCTCGTACCTCCAACTGACAGATCTCGCTTCCAACGGTCGGTTTTTCCGCTACGTTCGCCGCAAGATTTAGGGCCTTCTCTCCACATTCACCACAACAACAATAGCAAATGAATGATTTTGGAGGGAAAACTGCCTCATTCAAGAGAACCCATGTTTCTCCTTTCGACTGCTGCAACCACACCGTAGCCCCGTTCGACGAACCGTCAGCACCGCTGGATAGATCTCACCGAGCTCTCAAATGGGTTTTAGTTAGTTTTTGGTGATTTGATACTTCACCCGGACACATTTTTTCCATGAAGGGTCACTTCACCGCTCCTTAAAATCGAATTTCCTCACTTACGACACTTGTACTTGGGGCACCATATCGCCCCCTTACTTGTCCATGTTCGTGTTGATTTTCGTCATGAGTGCCCACCTTGTACTCATGCTTCCTTGGTCCCCCATAGGGGCCTTTACTGTGTGGCAGCACTATCATGTCGCCCTTGTTTAGAGCATCCGAGTTGAGTCCTCATTGCATTCATGGAGTCTATCCCACGGCCTTTTACACCCTACTATAGCCCTCCATTCTTTTTGCTTGGTTCCTCTCTTGTGTCGCATATCATGACCTTCAGCCCCACTGTCCCCTATCCTTTCGATATTGTGCCAGTCGCCGCCATGTCATTCATGCCCTTTATGCTCTAACAAGGGAAGTCGTCCATTCGCCACTCCATCCTTCCCATTTCCACCATCATCATTAGTGTCAGTCTGTCCGTCGCTCTATTGTTCTTCTCTCGTGCCTTAGTTGAGGTTCTCTCATTGCCTCACCTACGGCGGACCTCCTTCTGTCGACCTCAGCACATTTATTCCAGAAGCAAGGTCTAGAGGGCGATGTACCTTGGTTCCAGCTTCCACTTTTGTTCGGTGCCTCGGATCAGGCAGGGGGATTTCTCACTTCCCTTTGACTTGGTTGCTTCTCCAGCTCCTTTCAGCATGATCGAGATTCGTATACCGGACAGTCCAGTGACCCAGCAGCAGCTCTTGATGATTCCCGGGCGTGTGTGAGATGTCTCAGCCCTCATGAGGGGGTGGCCCTGCAGGTAGCCCCCCACATGCCCTGATGACCTCTTCATTGCAGCCTTTGATGCCGCTCCAGATTTTGATGATGTTGGCCTTAGCCACTTGCAGCACCTCTATGATTTGCATGTATCAGTCAGATTTTGTGAGCCCTTCCCCATTTACAAGGGGCATTTGGGTTGTATTTATCTCATGTACTCAGATGATATTGTACTAGTCCTGGCTGTTATCCCAGGCACAGCATGTATGTGAGACTCTTCATTGTATTTTTATCTGGCTCTTGATTATGCCAGCTGTACTCTATGGTTCGGTCCCTTGTTCACCGGACACACTATTCTTTTGTACTTTGTCACGGCGGGCATAGGTATGCCTCCCCCGCCGCCTTCAGCACAGGTACCCTCTCATAACAAAGACTTGTTGCACCTGCGAGTCTCGTCTCCTCAGGGTCTAGTCCTTCAGCACACTATCTACCTCATATTTCTCTCTCTGACATACCCTTTTGTTGTCTAGTGATTGTCTTCTTACAACGTACTTCGGTCATACGATTTGCTTCTGACACTCGCACGCTGGGGGGCAATCTGTTACACCATTTTTTGGTCATCTAACCTTTCATCATTAGATGGACCCAAGTACACCATGTAAGACCAGTTTTACCCCAAGTAAAACTGCTTTCACTATGTTAATTAGAAGACCCCAAAAGGAATAATTAATTAAACCATAATTTAATTATTATTCCCAGTCATGTTTAACCCAAAAACAAAGAAATTAATGAGATAAACCCATAGTTATCTTATTATTTTCTAGGAATAATTATTTAAATAATATTCCTTGTTAAATATGACCAAATCAACCACCATTAATCAACTAAATCATTATTTATTCGATTATATCCCAACCACTTCCTTAAAAAGATAAATAAATCATTTATTTATTTATTTTTCACTAATCAAGGGATTTGACCCAAGTCAAACACCCTTTCCCTCCAACAAATAATAAAAAAATATTCCATAGAGGTGGATCTAGATGTGATTAACATTATTTTAATCATGCACCAAGATCTAGAAGGACCCAATATTTTGTTATAAATAGGAGGGTTTTCCCCATCATTCTTCACCTTTTGTTGCATATCAGATCACTCTGGATCTATACACTTGGTCTCATTTCTGCCATTTTGCTCCCATTGAGCTCTACCTTCTACATTGGGTTTTTCTACATCTACAAGAGAGAGAAAGCTAGATCTGAAGTGCTGAGGACTACAAAGAACCCATCCCATTGAGGAGATCTGGATACACCTTCTTGTTTCCTCCCAGGTGCCCTGTAATATAAAAATTCATTCAAAATCGTGTTCTTGTCTTGTCTGTTGGATGCATGGAGCAAACTCTTTACTTTACTGCTTAATGTCTTTCCATTTATAGATCTGTTTGTTGCAGCACTTTAACTACTAATTGCAGATCTGAAGATGTTTTGCAGCCATTATTGTTGTTAGGGCTATTAGTTATGCGTAGCTAAAGTGGTTCTTTTTCGTACACTTCGACGAAGAATTCATACTAACAAAACAGTTACAAGCCAAACTAAAGGAAACCCTAATCAGCCATGAGGATAAGGGTAGGTTGGGCTTACTTGTTGATGCATCCATGATAGCATAACACACCTCATTTGGCATCTTTGGACCAATTTTAAATATATTTGGACACAATTTTTTCATTTTAGTGAAAGTTGGTGCGTTTTTGGAAAATTCAAAATTTTTGACTAGGTCCAGAAGCACAACGAGCTCACGTTGCGCTTCTTCCCTATGCCTCAAAATGGAAAATGTTTGACATTTTTGGAAATCTGGTGGCCTCCTCTCAAAACCCGTTTTCTCATTTTTTTGGTCCGGGGCACATATTTTGAGAAAAATCCAAAAAAGGGGTCAAAAATCAACATTCTGCCTCTCTTTTTTACTTTCGTTGCGCACATGGAGACACTATAGGAGAATGTCCATATCTCAGCCAAAAATGGGTAATTTTGAATGCTTAAATACTCTAAATACATATAAAATCTCCAATATTTCCATAACATGTCTTATATTTGAATTTGGACTTTATTAAGGCACCTAAAAATGGCCTCCAACAGCTCGTTGCGCATCTGCAATTTCTGATAAATTTTAATGAAATTTCACTGTGTAAATGTTGAAAATTTTCAGTTTGACTTTTGTAAGAGTCAAAAAGTAAAGGTAAATTAATGTAAAGGGTCAAAGTAAATGTAAATGGGTAAAAATGAGGTAACTTAGGTGTCCTATCCTCCATTTAATGCTTTGAGGAAATGTCTCATGATGGTTAGGAAAAGGAGGAATTGGTTGAGTAACCTCCCTTGTATGTAGTAGATAGTGGATAGATGCATGTATTTGGATTTTCTGGCTGGAAATTTGACCTCCAAGGGAGGATTTTGACCTCAGTGACTATATGAGGAACTTTTTAATCATTTTCAAAGGTTGAATCATGTGGAATTGACCCTTTAATACTAGTGTATTTGTGAATTTGGAAGGAAATAATAGACCTAATTTGCAGCTATTGTAGTGGGATTCATGTGGTATGTGATTTAGCAGTGTTTTTCCTTTTGTGATAATATGTTTGAATGTATTTTACCTTCCATTTCCATTTCCATGCTTCATGTGTTTGATTTCTAAGATGATAAATATAATTCATTGATTTAATGTTATGTTTTGGAGAATCTTTCACATTTTGTTCATATTATTTTTATATAAACGAATTCATGAGATTCATGCTCGTGTTGAAACCATATCAATATACCCTATAGAAAAATATACCTCTAAAGTGTTAAAGTATGTGCCTACCTTGCCCCATTAAATCTCTGCAAATCTGATTTTTTGAGCCTTGACCTAGTCTTTCTAGACCTAAAACACCATCCAGCACAAAAACATCAAATCAAAAAAACCCTGATCGAAAAATACCTAGCCTAATATCTTTCATGATCCATTAACTTGGTTGTGATCCCATAGAGAGAGCCCTCTCAACCTAGTAGGGCTAGCTGCTAGGTCAAAGTGGTATGTGGTTACCTTTGTTGGTCTCATTTTCAGCCTTCGAAGAATGGGTGGAGTACGAACATTCTAGCACCGTTGCCAAGGAATGAAATGACAGATATTCCTTGGGTGTACTATTAATTTTCATCGAATTCTAGGCCCATGGGTGATAGGACCTAGTGTTCGAGAAGGATGGTTAAAAAATTGCAGAGAACTGATTTGTGGAAACAAAGAACCTTCTGGCTTCGAAAAGATACACAAGATCGAATCCTGATCCTCATCCAACTTCTCTAGTTGAAGATATAGAGAAACTCATCAGAAAGCAGATATCAAAACACTCAGAGATTCAATCAGATCCATCTTCATTGGTAAGGTTTAGATCATTACCTGCAAAAGTATTATCCCTTGAAGATATTCCATTCAATTTGAAATAGGAATTATCTCTGTTTAGATCAAATCAGAGACTTCCTTGTCAGAAATAGTGTTTGGTCCCTTGAGATTGTCTGAAGTAAAATCATTATCTAAAGTATTATTTGATTCCTTAAAACTTGAAGGTAGCATAGTATCAGAAGAATCTAAATCTCAGTCAGATTTTGGTAGGAAAGTCTGGAGTCAGTTTGTTAGACTTGAAAATTAGCCAATCAACTCCAATATACATATGAGAAATCTATCATCCTGTATCAGCAATAGTCCTTGTTCATTCCCACATCATCTCAATCAATTTTTTCCTCTTCTTCCATCCCTTCTACTTCATTACCTTCTCAGTCTACCCCTCCCATTGTTACTCCTGCACCACACTCAACATGGTTAATGGAGAGATTTGCACCTTTGATTTTACCTGGTCAACTTGCACCCTTACCACAAGGTTATGGTAAAATACTTCCTCTCTTTGATGAAAACTTAGAGATTAGTGCAAGACAAAACTTAGTGAAAGTCATTAAATTCATTGATTTAGAAGAGATTTATGTCGGTAATGCAAAAATGAGGATCATTTCCCAAAGCTTCTCCGTGGATGTAAAAACATGGTTGCATTCTTTGACTACCAATTCCATAGGAAATCCGGAGCAATTAACTTATGCATTTATAGCTAGATGGGAAGTGAAAAAGAATCCACTTCATATTTTTTCTAAGTATGAAAATTTAAAGAGAAAGCCAAATGAATCTGTTCAGGATTTACTGCTCGCTTTAACCCGGTATATAACTCAATTCCAAATGAGAATAAATTTCCTCCAGGTTTGGCTCTCTTGCACTATCCAGATGATTTTGATTTAGATATGGCATATCATTCTCGAGAAATAAGTCCTGAAACACTTGAGGAGATGAAGAGAAATGCAGTTAGTGTCGAAGCAAATTTGACAATAAAAAATTCAAAGACCAAAGGTGAGAGAAAGGTAACAATCAAGGAAGAGCCATCCACATCATCTTATATCAATTTGGATACTTTGATCGGGATTGTGGATAGAATGGTAGATAGAATTTCTATCACTAAAAGGAAACTAGAAACATAGGTTCAAAATCCTAATTTCCGAGATCAATAGCTGCAACCTCAGTTTAGGATTAAATAGAGGGAACAAATAGCTCCAGATTAGCCGACACAATAACATATCCGCACTCCTTTGTAGCACAGTTATGCTTAAGGGGTTGAAGAGGAAGAAGATATTGTGGAAGAGAATCATTTCTTCACTGCAGATGGAAAGCCTATTTTCTTGAAATATGATGAAGAATACATTGAAAAAAAATATATGACGAAGGATGAAGACTACATACTTGCCAATGATGATGAGTTGGAGGTCCAATTTGATGATTATCAACGGGGTTATATTAATGCCCTCAGCTCACATCAGAGGAAATATTAATTGAGAAACCGAGATGTTCCTATCACTCTTATCCAGAAGAGGACATCCCAACAAAAATATACTCAATCCAAGAAAAGTCCCCAAGCTATTCTGAAAAAGGGAAAGGAGCCTGCAGCTACAAATCAGATTAAGAATAATCAAGCATCTACAAGTACACCAAGAAAAGAAAAAGAAGGAAAAAAGAAGCAATCTGCAATAGAAGACCTACCCGAAAATAGGGACACTGTTGTAAAAGAGGTAGATAAACAATCCAATCTGTTTAGCTTAGAAAATGAAATCTCTAAGTTGAAAGTATCTATCCCCTTGACCGAGCTTGTGAAAAATAATCAATAAAAATCTCATGTTGCTAAAATGTTGAAAGTAGACCCTATGTCAGATATGGTTAATGTTTAGGATCATCGACCAGAGCTCATTTTTGGTTTAGCCATAGATGGTCAACTAGAAGATAGTGAATTTCCCCTGTTTTATCTTAGTTTGAGAATTCATCAATGTATCCTCCACAATGCCATGCTTGACTCCGGAGCTTCCCATAACCTGATGCCAAATGCAATAATGGAATAATTTGGCTTGGATATTGTTATAGCATCATTTAACACCTCTATATACTTGATGACTTATGCATTGGCCTTGGGCAACCCTTCCATCCAGACTTGGTCAAAATGATTAAAAAATAGTATTTTGAATTCCATACACGACTCTACCCAGAATTTTCTGTGTGCAGACATGGGTCCACTCATATCTGACCCGCTTATAAAATTTAAAAATATTAAAAAATAATAAACTCCCTATTAATTGGGTGGGGTTTACAGGTTTTACTTGCAGCCTACTTACACCGGCCCGTGGCCAAACTGTTTCCCAACTGAAAAACTAATTTGAGGAAGTATAAATACACCTCAAGGGAAAGGCCTAAGGGAGGAGAGAGAATTCTATTGATATTATAGCCTATTATAGCCCTGATCAAGTATGATATTTTCTTGTGCCCCCTGCACTTCCCAAGTTTAGGAAACCCTTGTTTCCTTGTGATGTTCACCCCCCCTTTATGTGACATCCTTTGTGCACCTTTTATGGAAGAAGCTTTATAAGGCTAGGGCTGGACGGATCTGGAGGATGGTTTTGCTTGGAGTCATGGAAGATCTCAGGTCTTGAAGCAGGAGTAGTAGTAGAGGGTTTGTACCCTGTGAGATCGACCTCAAACGTAGTACTTGCAAATTGAGAGCTTCTTGTGATGATATGTCTTCCTCTCTGTTAGGTCCCTCAACCCAGACCTTAGGGTAGTTTTTCCCACAACAGAACTAGCAACTCCATTGGGGATTACATCCATGTAATTCCTAGTTTTTGTTTTTTTTCTTTGTATTTTGGGTTCCCTGATAGTTTGATCACTTTTTTAGTCTAGTAGGTTCTTTTCCCATCCAGGAAGAAGTCCTAATCTTTTGGATCAGGCCTAGGTTTCTTATTTTTTTTATTCCAATTTCTATACACTACTTGGTGTGTACAAAGTCATATATACCTTCTATTTTTTCCAAAGGAACCAGTGTATACGTGATTTTATTTAGATACAGACGCATATGCACACATGTTTCACACAGTGGATCTGCATATGCCCAATAAAATTTGAAAAATTAAATTTTGACATCATGTAAGTCTCTCTTTCCTATTTTTGGTCATCCCTGTGGAACCTCCTAGGTGTCTGGATAATGTTTCTCCTTACTGTGTGTCATTTTCTCTCCTTTTTGTATGCAAACCTAGTCAATCTAGGGTTTTACCTTTTTGGTGAAGTTTTAGTTGCGGCTGTAGCACCAGGACTTCTTTTTGAAGTTCTTGGTTGTTCTGACCTTATAGAACAGTGATTCTTTGTCAGTTTTCTCATGCTTGCCTTGTGCATTTCTTCACTTCTTGGTTTTTTCCTTCTTGACTTTCTTGGTTTTCTCGTTTCTTGAGATTAGCTTTCTAGTGAATCTTGAAGTTTCCTTTTGTCGGTTTCTTGAGTTTTTTGTTTGCTGGAAGTTTATGCTACTATTTTGAATCAATTTCTTGATTTGGTTACTTATTTTCACTTGTTTGAGTCCCACTAAAAATTTGGCATAGTGGGCTTATGGAATTAGAATTTTCTTGTTGGCTCAACTTTTTGATTTGGGACCTTTGGTGATCTGAATGTGATCGAATAAAGTGCATAGGCAGTTTGATCAGTTTGTCCTTAAGATTGATTTTTAACTGAAGAAAGCTTTAATGAAAGATGACATAAACCAGTAGAAAATAAATGATTAAATCACAGCAATAAACAGAGAGAAGAAGAAGCAAACAGTTGATTACGGAGTTCGTCCCTGGTGGACTACATCTCCGGGTCTGCTTTCAAGTGGGCGCCCATTTTATTAGGATTGATCGTGAGAAATTTATTTACACAGAAATGAATCAGAATGAATGTGCTCGCAGGAACTTCTGAACTCTGTAAATATAAAGTACTCTTTCTCGCCTTTCCGACACCTGTCTTTGCACTCAATTCCGACACCCGACGACTGAGCAATGTTGTAAACAAAACTGCCTCTATCTTGTTGAAAAATGAAGTTTAAAACATCCATGTCATTCATGAAGAAAAATGGTTGATTTAAATAGTTTTAGGCCTCAAATTCCATGAAGCCAAAATTAGCATGGTTGTTGCAGCATATTTGGTGACTTGGGTCTCAGTCCTGTCTCATAGAGACACCTAATACCTAGAGATAAAGAACCTTTGACCTTAGTGCTGAAATAAATACAAAAAACCCAAAATTTACCCTATGATAAAATTTTAGCCCGACGGTTAGGCTAACCAGGTTGAGGGAAACACCCGTCGACATGTGAATGACTCCTTTGGCGGCTACGGTTGTAGTCGGATCTTGGCAGTTAAGGTGGCTCTGGCGGTGACGACTACACCTGACGGTCACGGTCTTATATTGTCACATGACTTATTTGTCGTGGTTTTAACAAATGACGGTAAAAAATTGTCAACCACATCTCATAACCTTTTAATATTCTCCGCCATGGTTATATATATTTTTCACATGTCAGCGGTTTGCAACTCCAACATGGTTTAAAGGTCGCGTGGTTTAGCTGTGCAAAGTTTTAAACTTTTTTTTAATTCCAAAGTCCAAGAGTGGATTTTTTATGATTTTCCTTAGGTTTTGTACCTAGGAACCTTTGCGTTAGGAATAATACTTTATCTTTAGGACCTAGATAATGTGTATAGGGTTTTAGGCTTAGGTATTAGGGTTTTAGATCTAGGTTATATTTTAACCATAGACCTTTACATTGTAAGGTATTTCACCCTTTTTCACCAATTTTAACCCAAATTCGAATCACATGACGACCATGCCATGAACCTGACATTGAACCATGGACGATATTGATGGAACTAGCAGATTGGAGACTGAACTAAACATCAGACTTCTGGAGTTGACTAGACTTCTCTGCTGAACTGTATTGAACAAAATCCTCCTGGATCAATGCTCTCCACTTGAAAGCTTTTGGACCACAAAAGCTTGATTTTAAGTAGACAATAAGTGAGAATACAACTCCCTCACTTTCATCTTGACTTTGCTGAAATACAACCATACCTGTTTGCTAACCTGAAACTGATGATCGACTTGATGCTTATCATGGAAAATTTTTTACCCGACTTGACTCAATTCTTGTCGTGGCACAAAAGAATGTAAGGCTTGATTGTAAGCTTGATGCAAATAAGTTAAAAATTCATCCCAAGACTTAGGATGTTTACTGCAATTACCTCGAATAATATGTATCCCAGCCCCGTTCACCATTTCTGTCTGTCCTTGAACCAAATCCATGCTACCCCATGGTTGCAAAGGAACTGGAAGTGGCATGTGAAAACCAATCTTTCGATTGCTTGGCTTGATTGTCGAACACATTACACATCCCTTTATGTACTTCACAATTGTTTCATACATGTGAGGCTAGTAACAATACCTTTGACTTTGTGCCATAGTCTTGCTTATGCCAAACTGTCCTGCAATCTGAGAAAGATGAACTTCACGAATAACCTGCACTTTTTCTGTTTGTGGTACACATAACTTACCTAGATGATATAACAACCTGTCATAAATATGATAATTTATTTCTTCTATCTGAGCATCATGAGTTAATGATTCATAATTATCTTCGAAATCATCATCAGTACTATATTGTTCTAGATAACTTTCATGAACCAATGAACTATTATGTAGTACTACTGAAGCATTCAAAGACATTCTAGACATCATATCAACTACTTTACTTGTTACACCTTCCTTTTCATTAATTAATAAGTGAATTTGCTGAAGAAATCCCATCCAACTGTAGTGATATTGTTGCTTATTAGTATATGACTGAAAGTATTGAAGCAGCTGATAATATATGTGAATCACTGTTTCCATTGCATTATTACTAGCATCTGTTTTAACTTCAAATGGTTGTTCATTATCTAATAATGCTGTGAATTTTTTTTTCTTAAATGAATCAACAACTTTAAAATCGACACTTATTCCCCATGTCTCGTTTTGCTTATGATCCAAAATTATGGGTGAACTGTATGGAGACGAACTGGGTCACATTAATTCTTTTCCAATCTTCTCTGGAATTTGTTGCTTTATTTATTTACACTCTATAACTGACTTGTGATACATTCCATTATTAGGGGCATCAGACATCAATTGCATCTCATGTGATATTTCCTTTTTATGAAGTAGATGTTTTGGTTCTTTAACTAGACCTTGAAATGAATATACCTTTTTAACCAAATTACCTTCATAATAAAATTCACAACCTGAACAAGTATCATTAAGATACTTATGTTTCTCTTTTATCAAAATGAGTATGTATCTCTTACTTGAACTAATTAAGTGCTTCATCTGATTAGCATTATTTAAATTCAAGTGATTTTGAGGTTTATGTGCCCGAACGATGTACTTAATCCCATATTTCTTGAGATGATACATATGTTCCTTCCTATAAAATATTGCATCATGTTCATAGAGATAAGGGCTTCCTAAGAAAATTCCACATATGTCTAACGGTATCACATCCAGATCTACTTCGTCAATATAATTAGTTATGATTGCAAATTTTAACCGACATTGTTTGGTAACATGAATTTGAGATTGTTCCTTTAACCATCCTAAAGGATGTGTTTTGGATGATTATGTTTTTTCAAACCCAATTGTTTAACCAATGACTCAGATATCAAATTTTCATGTGATCCCGTATCGAACAATTTATCTATCTTAGTATGCTTTGAAGTTACCCTTATATGAAATAACTCGATTCTTTTTCCTTCATTCAACTGTGTGATATTAGAAGAAGTAGAAATACTAGCTTCAGAAATTTTACCTGTTGCAACCATAATGGTGATTTTGCCTTCATCACCTGAATCAAATCCCAAGTCCAAGCCTTGTTGGATTGTTGTTTCAGCCTTATTTTCACCCTTCTTCATTTGGAAATTTTTTGGCTTCAGTTCTGGATGAAGTTTCCAACACCTAGCTTCATCATGGCCGATCCTTTGGCAATGTGTACAGGTAGGTATTTCATCTTCCTTTTGAGCTGTGGCAGCCTTATTTCCCTTTATCTTTCCCTTCTTTTTGCTGTCCTCAATTTCCATATGCTTGGATGTCTTTGGTGTAAACTTGAATGGTCTACCACCTGATTCGACATGAATAACTTGAACACAAACTTCATCAAAATCATTAGGATTGAACATTAATAATGTATGCTGCAAATATGAATGCAAACTACCAATATAGTTCAACAAAGTTTCTTTTGTGTCCAAAGAAATACCAAGTGCTAACGCTTTCTTTCTGAATTCCTGTGTAACTAGAAAATTTGGCGCAATTTCCGATGGCCAAATCGTCGCTATTCTGACACACAGTCGTCGCAAGAGCAACAGTTCGAGGACAGGAAAAAAGTGGTTTGTCATGCGGTCGCAATTCCGACGCATTTACAAAGTGTCACACTACCAACACTTTTCCGTCGCTTCCAAACACGCGTCGCTCTTTCGACGTTTCCCAAACTGACGTTTGTAAAGTGTCGCCATTCTGACAAAATTTGGTTCGACGTTTTTAACGTTGCTCTTCTGACGTTTGTAAAGTGTCGCCATTCCGACGAAATGTCGTCCAAAGTTTTGAACGCCACTCTTCCGACGTGTCTAAACTGTCACATTTTCTACGCCGTACAAAAGTGTCAGAAGACCGACATATTGCAAAAGTTTCACAAGACCGACGCTTTCCAGAAGCGTCGCAATATCGACGCCAGGAAGAACTGTCGCAATTTCGATGAAATGTGGTCCGAAATTTTGAATGTCGCCCTTCCGACGTCTTTGTGCTGTCGCTCTTCCGACGTTTCTAGAACTGTCACAATATCGACGGACGTCACAAGACCGACGAAAATGGAAATCGTTCAAAACGTCAGAAGAGTGACGCTTACAAGGCGTCGGTATACCGACGGCGGTTTCAATTTTTTTTTAAAAAAATGAAACTTTAAAACAGGATAGTAAATCTCCAATGTTTTTTATCACAATAAGAAATCAATGATCATTGATCACGTCAAATTTTCCTCGTAGCGTGATAGGTCTAATAAATTTTATTGTAAAGGTTGCTGGCCAGTGAAAACTGCAGCATTGAAGGAAATGCATTAAAGAAAATTAATGAGGCTGCGAACTCCAAGCCAACTGGGAACAACCCTGATAATTTTCCTTACCAACTTCCAAGTTGTGACTCGGGCTTCAGACTCAAAAGCTAAGAATTTTATTTTCATCGTGTTGGAGAAGAGAACTGCAACCTGTAGCAAAAGAGCAATTCCTCAGTCTCACTGCTCAGGACTCGGAGTCATTCCTTGCTAACACGGTATGTGGAAATTTTGATAAGATAACTTTCTTCACCCTCGTTTTTACTAAATTTATTCTTTTGAAAAGGGCCTGGTTCCATTTCAGAAATTTTCAACTTTCGACTTCTAGAATTTGTACATATGATTTTTGGACTCAGGTTTTGTTATTAATGAGGAGATAGTGTCTTGGTTCTATCTGTATAAAATAATTGCCTCTTTTTTTTCTTCATGTTCAGGGTTTTTGATTTTATCAAACCCTATCTCTCTTTTAAGCATGCCTGCAAATTAATATATTCCAAGAATGTACACAATTCCAGGCTTCATGTACAACATATTGTATCAACTATATTTTAACAAGTGAGTTGGATGCCCATATAGTGTTACAGATTACAGGGCTTCATTTGGAGAATAAATGATAAGCCTGGGAGCACCAAATCCAAGTAATTCCCCTCATCCCTTAAAAGACACCTCTAAATATAACTAGAAATTTCAAGTAGTTAGTAAAGGAAAAGTACAAAGATATAACAGATATGTGTTGAGCCAAAAACCTGTGCATTCACAACAAAACTGGGATGGATAAAACTTAAAAACAATTATGGAATTTGACAAAAAATAGTCTTATGCATACAAAATGAAAGAAGCATTGGCATACTACTATGTTTACAAATTTAAGGACAGGCAGAGTGAGTCTCCGGGCAACATAGTTTCATGTGGAGACCCTAGATCCTTGTACCCACAATATCTAGTGACTTAAAAAATGATTTCCAAAACAATGCCTTTGCTATGCATGTAAGAACACCACCTGTATAATGAGGGAGATGTAATATTGTCCGAGAAGCAGATTTATACAGAGTGGTCCAAGCTTGTGTATTTATGGAAGATACAACTGATTTTGGCATGAAACATGTATCCAAGATTTCAATGTGGCCTTATTTTAGAGCCCATTGATGATTTACTATGAAACCTAAACTTTCAAAACAAACACATTGAAATCACAGGATCTCCATCACGAATATCATAAATATTAACTGCCTTTTGGGCACTGGCAGTAGATACCATAAGAGGCCCACATGGCCTGTACCACCAATGTTGATTCTCTGGCACAACATTTGCAAAGCCAAAATTTCTCCCCGAGACATCCCTCTCTGCCAAAACTGGAGAGATGGTACTAGACGTTGAAGTGAAGGCCTCTGATTTAGTATGGAATGCCATAATTTCTTTATTATAAAAGTCCCATGAACAGAAACCTGAGTCTAATGTACAACCTGCAGATGCTGCCACAACATATTTACCAGAGCGACCATCTGAACCAGCTGCTCTGATCAACCAGCAATCACCCCACATGTTTGGGGTAAGCCCATATGGAGCTTTATATTCAGCCTTCTCCTGGAGATTGGAAAAAAACAATACCGAGTATTACTCATACATCAACTGCCCTTTATGTTAAGGGAAAATTTAAAGAGTGCATAAATATTCTTGAAATCCCAATCATAGTTTCTAGAAAATTTCAACAGTCTTTGAAATGAACTACATCCTATTTAAACTACATCAAATATTTAGGCAAATCCTTTTTTTAAATAGAAATTGGTGAATTTTATTTCAAATATAGAAATTTAAACCATGAGAATAATCTAACCCCTAAGCTTTTCCCTATTTCTAATAGAAAATCCCAAAATGTATAAATTATAACACCCATAAACCCCAAAATTAAGTACAATAATTAAAACCTCCACACCTCTGAATTTGCTATATCGTGAAAAGAGAAGCATCCATCATCATGGGAAAGCAAAACCGATTCTCCTTCTGATACAAACCAGCCTACAATAGATGTCTTATGGATGATTTGATTCAATCGATCACAGGAAACCTCTTCAGTTTCTTCAATATTGCCAAAATGCTCTGGCTTGTTTTCCTGATCATCATCAAAGTCCATATTTTCATCACATTGAATTAGTTGGGGTTCATTACGATCAGGTCCAGTGCCTATTGCAGAGCTCCGGACATCCAATCCAATATTGGAACTACCATACTCGTTCCCATTAGAGATTGTAAATCCTGCTTCTGGCTTTAATTCGGTAAGTTCAAGAGCACTAGAATTGGATTCAGTTTATTTAGACTTGGTATAGTTGTCCTCTAATTTGTATTCCGATACAACACTATACTTATGCTTCAACGCAGACAGAAATTCTGCAGCAATGGGATCTTCATCTATGGGGCTTATGGATCTGCCCTCAAAAGCATCCCGAATATCTGATTCATTTTCATTCAACTGATCATGCAAATCGACCCTCGTCTTCAGCACAGCAAGCTGAACTAAAGGCCGGTTTTTCAGCAATTTATGGTGGGGGTAAAGCCTGTCTTCCATATCTTGACTATTTAAGTGTTTAATTGGTTTTTTCAGAGACCTGACCATAGAATCAAATGAATCCTGTGAAATAATAAACAATAGTAAGGCCATTATTTATTGGTTTGAAATAATAAACAACATGCAACAAACCCGCATAATTAGTAAATTATTTAAAGACAATGTTGGCAATATGTTTCCTGTATCCTATTATATGATTTTCCTTGTTGGAAAGCTCTGTATTTAATGGATAATTGATATAAATAAGGATGAGTTAATTCATGTGTGAACATATGTATGTATCCTGATGAAGGATAATTGACATTCGTAAGAAACCCTGTGCTCTGTATGTTGATCAAGGAACCGATGTTAATACGGTTGACAGTGTATCCAAACTGGTAGATAGTGGAGTTATATATATTCGTTAAATATATGATGGAAGGGTCTACGCTATTAGTAAGGAGCTAACTGGCTTTCATGGAGAAAGGAACGAGGAGCGAGAGCAAACCAGTTATAACGCGAAAGAACTAAAACAAAGTATTTGGCATTGAACTTTCGGTGGAACACAGACTAACCCTTTGGAATCATGAACAAAACCTGGAAGGAAAGAGGTGGAACATAACAAACGGAAGCGCGACGGAACCCTGCGTGGAAGAGCGGAACCGTGACCAAGAAAACAGTAAAGGTGGTTTGTGGTTTCTATCGCACCACCTTCGACAAGCAAGCAGTTTTCAAGAGGTTGGGAGCGATTCCATAAAATGCGCGACACGCGTCCTTGTACGACTCCACAAAACCGCTTGTCACTGCGCGCCATCGTGCGTTATTTCTCGACCCAGGATGCCAAGAAATATTGATAAGCACCGTTGATCTGGGAAGGGGTCATCGGATGGTGTTCATTTGCTATAGATGCGTGAAAGTTACCCAAGGTACGGCGCGCCATCACGTGTTATCATCTGTGCATCATCAACGAACGATATCCGTCGGATCATCTGATGCCAAGCGATGTGTTCTCTGCCGTCGGATGGAAACGATCGTAAGCGATGGGCCCCAGTTTTTTAAATTATATTGATTGGGCCGTCGATTATGTATGTGGGTCCGGAACCAAAGGTCTATTTAAAATTATTTTGATAAAAGCGCTGGTTATTACTATAAAGTTCTATTATATATTTAATTGCCAAAGGTTGTGAATAATATTTATTTATCAAATTCCACGAATTTGATAAATAAAAGAAAGAAAACCAGCAGCGGCACATTATTAGTACTTTACCTTGGCTATAGTATTATTTGGCGGAGATAGAGATTACCTTTGGGACAATTCGAGCATGGAAGAACAAAGATCGGGATTTCAATTTGGATTGGTTTGAATTTTAATAATACCATTAGCAATTGAATGGTTTTGACCCATGGTTTCAATAAAGGCGAAAACTATATAAGGTGATGAGAATCATAGTACGAGGTGTGCATGCAGAGGCATTGTAAATAAAAATCTCTTTATGAGATCTGCATGATCGAACTCTGTTGTCTGATAACGCTGAATCTATGATGCACCTATGAAGTTGATCGAGGAAATGAAAAAGCTCTAGGAAGATCAACAAAGAAATAATAAAGATCTGATGCAAGTCTGATGAAGAAATTGAAGAAATTCGGTGGATCTGAGGGTTGAAGTCTTTTTCATAGAAGTGGAAGCTTTCTGCCAATTCAAGCTGGTGTTAAATTAGGGGGTCGAAGCTCCCTTCCGGGAGAGGCTGGAGAACGAGAGAAGGTTGAAGCCTTCTGCAGGTTGGTGCCTGCGTGCTAGTATGAGTCTACGCCAGCACAAAATTGTAAGATGTTTTCTTTATAATAAATATTGAAGACTAAGACGACAGCAGTGGTGGTTTTCTTCCAAATTGGGTTTCCAATTAAATACTGGTGTTCATATGTGTTCCTTTTGTGTAATGGCTTATTCTGTTATTTCTTTTCACATGTTTACTAAAAGAATGATGCAATAATCTAAGTAAAGAATTAACAGCATAATAAGATCTCTAATGAAAAGTTTTCAGTCAACCCTAAATGCTGATTCACCCCCCCTCTCAGTATTTTTCCCAACAGACAATAATTCGTACATATTAAAATATAAAGTTATAACATACTAGCTCATACTCGAACATAACATATGTATCAATATTCTTCTTCTGTATCTTCTTGATCTTCATCCAACTGATCGACATCTATATCAACATCTGATTCAGAAACGGTGTTGAAATGATTGACCATGTCATCATCATCATCGTCAATTATGTCATTTTCAATAATATCCTCATCGACATCATCATCAATAATTGTTGCCTCATCTCCTGTGCCTGGTTCATCTTCTAAGATATCTTCTTCGTTTGTCAATGCATCTTCCTGCTCATCTGCCACTGCATCATCTTCTTCTTGATAAATATCATCTTCTTCCTCTACAGTATACTGTACTGGCCTTCCTCTTGGATCATATATAATAGAAAATGACCATTCGTTGTCACCTGGAACCTCTGAGTAAAATACTTGTTCGCATTGGCTTGGAAAAACATAGTGATATTTTCCTGCTTCAAACTGCGATGTTTTAACCATTGGAAATCCATTCTCATGTTGAATAAGTGTTCTATCATCATCACGTACATTCATTCGTAGCCTATACCATTTGACATCGAACAAAACTATTTTGAAGGAATTAAAGTCACACTCAACTATATCATCTAAGAACCCGTAATATCTATTTTTAGATTCTCGAGGATGTTTGTCACTCCTGGAGGAAACATTAGTGACCTGGAATACTGCAGTTATTCCACTATCAGAAGTTTTCCTGTTATCATCCAACTGTTTAACACGAAATTGATGACCATTGCACCACATAGCCTTGTGGTGTTTCAACTGCAATATGCCAAACATGAAAAAGATGCATTCTCAATTAATAATTAAACATATAATTTACACAACATGAAAATTAACTGAAAAATAAAACTTCTTGTCACATTATAAATATAGTATAAAATAAGTAATGAATAAAATAGGTGAATTAATTGCTTACCTTTCTATCTTTCAAACCATATGCTAAATCGATTTCCCTGTCCGTAACGTTCCCATCTCCACTACGATACACTTCTCTAATCAATTTAGACAGTAGTTTCCATGATAACCTACCATCGTTATGTGCTTTACAAGTTTCAATCCATTCACTCATCCACTCAAGATTGTTTGCAATGTATAAAAGTAGTGCCTCATAATCTTGAGCACCTGAATAAAAAAACAATAATTCACCAATATTAATAAATATTACTTATAACCATGGTAAATTATATTGATTAATAAACTATGAAAGAATAAGACCTAAATGAATATAATGATCATATACATGATGTAAAAAAATGAAACATTATATGTATTATACATAATAAATCTTTTACCTCTCACTTTCTTCATTCTACCTTTTCCCAACAGGTGCTCCTCTTAAAAATTTTTGATGGAGTTCACATCCCAAATGCAATCCACCGCCTTCATGGCTGGCGCAGCTAATTTAGGAAGATAATGACTAATATACACCATGGATTGATATACCACATATCCCTCCACCATAGAACCCTCAGGTCGTGCTCTTTGCTTAACCAAAGCCTTCAAGGATTTCAGGTGCCTCTCGACCATCCACATTGACCTTGTGTGTACTGGTCCACACATTTCAATCTCCTCAACTTGGTGTATCAAGTAGTGTTCTTGTGCATTGAAAAATGTTGGAGGTAGATACTTTTTCATTTCACACATTAGCCGAGGAATTTATCTCTTCCAATACTTTATTTCATCTTGATGGATTTCTTTCAATGACAACCATCTGCAAATCATTACGCAAGGTTATTTCAATGAACATAATATATATTTCATTACAAGTAAATTAATACATCATTTCATCAAGTACGAAAAGAAATTGTAGCAATTAGATTTTGCGTATAAATCAAAACTACTTACCTCATGTATTTACTAATACCATATGTAACTTGTTTGACATTGTTGTCGAAGTCGTTTGGGAGAGATACATGTAGAACATACTATAACAATAAAAAATGAATCGTTATTGGTTTCCAAATTAAACAGAAAAAAATGAAAATTTAAAATATGTATTCAAGCAATAACAAACAAAAACGTATACCAAAAAAATTACCTTAACAAAGGTATGCCAATCATGTGTTTTCACCCCACTGAAGTCACCTTTCTTCATTAAGATATTATTTATGTTTGAAGCAAAACTTGTTGGAAATTTAATTCTTCTAACGACCTCTTTTACATCATTGCTTTGTTTTTCTATTAATAACCATGGAATATTATTATAATTTCGACCTCCATTGTTATTTGATTCGTCGATCACACTTTTCATTACATGATTTGATTTCTCAATGTCAGCACAAATTTTGTCAATTTTATCTCTATCATGTGCACCATCTATGGTTCGCCATAACATTTCTGTCACAATCTTCCCGACATGCATTGTATCAAACAAATGAGCTATTTTTAGGTCCTCATAGTAGGGAAACCTCGCGAATTGAGAAGGATAACATTTCATTCCAGGTGGAAGTACAATATTAGTACCTTCACGGCGACGATGACCTTGATATCAAAGAATAAAATAAATTAGAACAATATTAATTATAAAATACAATAAAATAAATTCATTAGTTAAAACAAAAATTCAAAACATTACATAAACATATAATATATATATATACACACAAATTACGTACCAGCTGCTCGACGATTATTAATTCTGTTATATTCCAACATCCACAACTGAGGCGTCATTCTTCATGGTTTTAATCTTGTTTCTTCTTTATCATTGAAAAGATGTTTTTCAGTAGTACGATACTTATGGTTCCTAGGGAGGAAGTGCCTAAACTCATAAAACACCATCTTTTTTAAGTCTGGAGAATGAAGATACTTCATCTTAGGGCCACAAACTGGACATGCAAATCTACCCTTTGTTTGAAGACCTGCAATAGATGGATCAATAACAATTAATATACTATGAGATCATTTTTAAAACATGCAATATGGTATATCTAATTTAGATAATTATGTATCATATTAAAGTGCAATGAAATATTACATACCACAAACATGTGTTAGTCCTCGGGCATCATGAATTGTCCATACAAGCATTCCACGACATTGAAATCTCTTCTGCTTGATTGGCTTAGTGATGTCATACATAGTGATGCCATGCCATAACTGTATTAGCTCATCGATAAGAGGCTCAATATATACATTCATATATTTGACCTGGTACTTACCTAATTGTTCAAAATTACGGTACAAAATAATTACTCCCATGATATATGTATATATAAGTAAGTAAATAAATAAAATATATATTTATGCAAACAATGAGAGAAATGAAAATGTTACATTCAAAGAAATAATGTATCAAATACCTGTAATAATCATAGTCAACATTATGTGCTCCCTCTTTATTGACATCCAAGGAGGAATGTTATTGTTAATAACGAAAATAGGCCACACTGAGTAAGTAGATCTAAGTTATCTGAATGGATTAACACCATCAGCTGCCAATGAAAGCCTGACATTACGAGGTTCATTTTTAAAATCTACATATTTTTCCTCGATTTCTCAAAATGCAGAACCATCTGCAGGCATTCGAAGAATGCCATCTCCACTTCTATTCTTTGAATGGTAATCCATAAACTGTGCTATGCTGTTACACCTGAACATTTGCTGCAAACGTGGAATTATGGGAATATGACGAAGAACCTTTTGAGGCACCTTTTTGGTTAATTGATCTGTTCGATATCTACTGGTACCACATTTCGGACATTCTGTTTTCAACGCATGTTCTCCGTAATATATAATATGATCTTTAGGACATGCATCTATAGTTTTATATTCCATTCCAAAGTGTTTCATAATAGCACGTAGATCTCGATATGTTCGAGGTAAAGTATTTGGCGATGGTAACAAATATTCACCCAACAATCTACAACAGAAACAAAAAGTAGTGTCTTGTAAAGATTATTAATCATATATATATATATATATATATATATATATATATATATATATATATATATATATATATATATATATATATATATATATATAATAGTTATTAAAACCGGAACCAGTGACTGGATCGGTGGAGCTAATGAACCGGGTTTTGAACCGAAACCCGTCTAACCGGTAGCGATCAGATCTCAATGAACCGGTTTTAAAAAAAAAACATTAAATAATTATTTCCTAATAAAATGAAAAATAAATAAATAAATAAAAACTATTTTTAAGATTTGCAACCATGATTCCAAGCCAATAGAGACAAAATATGAAAAGTTTGCTCATTTATATACCATGCAAAGGTGAATATATCAAAATGGCACCAAATGCAATACATATCATCAAAAAATACATAAGCAAACTTGTTGAAGTAATGTATCAGGTTTCTCTTATATTATTCATTGTGTTTTATTGCTGAGTTAATATTATAATATACAATCTTTCCCTGTTCAGATCTGTTGTCAATTCATTGTATCAGCCTTAAAGACAATTCTGGGTTCAATATATATATATATATATATATATATCAGACCAACATTTTGAATATCTTGTATTCTTCATTATCTATGTTTGCTTGCCAATAAATTTCTAGAAAAACATCTACAACACTTAGAGGTATTGAATTGGTTTATGAAACCCACTATTAGTGATATTTGTAACAAGTTGAGAGAGCATTACAACTTCAGCAGTCTGCTCACAATGTGTTTGAAAAAATTTATCACTCGAGCGTAAATCCAAGAGCGCTTAGTGCATTTCCAAGTGGGAATTTTCTAGTGGTCAATTTATTATTGCCAGTCACATTTTCATTAGGTTGTATGTTGTTGTCCCTTGAGTGGCGTCAGACCATTTGCATCAGTCTTGATGCCATGATCAAATTTCTTGTATGCTATGTGAAAGGTTTTGTATTTATGCTGCTGCTATGTGTGAGCAGAGAGAGAGGGTCTGACAGTTCCTAGCTGAGTGTGAAATAAGGTTGTTGCTGATTGTTTTGAGAACAAAAATTGTCATCAAGTACACTTGATGAGTTGCATGCTGCCAGGGATTTTATGCTAGCCAGCCTTGTATTTATCAGTCATCATGTGTATTGTTGCTACTATAAGGTGTTGAGTATGAGTTATTAGAGAATTTTGTTGCTAGTATAATAGAGGAATTTGCAGCTAATGGAGGAGACACTGAGGAATTTTCAACTCATGGAGGAGCACCTAATCGGCCGGTTAAGTACGGAACTGACCGTTTTATGCATAAACTGGCCGGTTCCTTACTTAACCGGCCGGTTAGGTCCGGTTAACTGGCCAAAATAGGTGAGAATAGGCTATTGACCGGGTTGCAAGGCTGGTTCCAACTGGCAGCTGTCCTGACCAGCCGGTTTTGATATATATATATATATATATATATATATATATATATATATATATATATAACTTATTATTTTACACATTTATTACAATTAAAAAAAAGGGAAAACAATCAACATTTACATATATGTGATCATATATACATATTGCATATCTTAGGAGTTGTGTCATACATCTGTTCGACAAATTATTCATAACCTTTAAGTTCACCAGCTCTCTGCTATATAAGTTATTATTTTACACATTTATTACAACTAAAAAAAGGGAAAATAATCAACATTTACATATATGTGATCATATATACATATTGCATACCTTAGGAGTTGTGTCATACATCTGTTCGATAAATTATTCATAACCTTTAAGTTCACCAGCAACAATGTAGCAGAGAGAAGAGTTGCATTTGAGTGTTCAAAAAGTCGTTCACTTGACCTTTCAATCAGAGGTACATCATAAATACCGTCACTGCTATCTCCACCATCATCATCTCACTCACCATACAAGTCTTGGAGCATTTTATTTGTCCCATCATTAATGTGAACTGTCTCATTACTGTCATCATGATCTACCTCCATGGGATCATTAAAATTACCTTCATCATTCGCTTCATGTTCTTCACCTTGTACAACATCATTTCCAATACTAATATTTGCTGCAATATTCTCTTGTACCGGTGCAACATCATCTAATCTACTACTATTTTGCTGTGGAAGTTGGTTGATCATCTGCAAAAGGTTGGGGGGCAACTGTGCCTTTATGAAAATTACAAACATTAATAATTAAACATTAGTGGGCATATAAAAAATATTAAAATAATATAAAATTTTACGATATAATCAAAATGAAGATAGATAATTAATTACCACGGGACGATAGTCATTCGATCCACCATAAATGTGCCCATATTTCCTACAATGCACTGTTGTTGTTGCTATTAAAACTCTAACATTATTTCTCATACAACATTTTTTACAAGGGAAATAAACTCTGCCATCACCCCTTTCACCCTTTTGAATTTTTTTTCCAGCTCCAATGTTTTCTTCCATTGATGCAAATTATCCTATAAAGAAAACAATAAATATCTCTCAATGGTGTAGAAAACCCAAGACTTGTTGAACTCAATGGGAGCTCAATATATAAGAAAAAAGAAAATAAAAGTGGGCATTTTACAAATTGTGAGCTTTTTACAAAATGTGGGCTTTTTACAAAATTGTGGGATTTTTACAAATTGTGGGCTTTTTTTATTCTTAATGCATTTTCTATAGAATACTAAACATATTTTTCCAAAATTTCAGATGCAAATTGTAGTCTCTACTACGTTTGGAAAATTGCAGGTTTATAAAAGATAAACTGCGAATAGAATTGTACCACTATGATAAGAAGCTATTAGAAGCATTCCTTCTGCTTCACAAACGTGGAACTACCTTAAGAATGCTTATGGTTGATATAAATATTAGAGCATGGCAGTTAAATGTAGTAGTTATGCTAAAATACTGAATAACAGCTTGAGAGTGCCCTTTAGATATTGTACAAATGCACCAAATTAAGGTTGTACCATTACTAAAGATAAATGGCCAAAAATGTTGAAAATGCAGCAAGATGATGGAGCTTAGTGAAATGAAGTCGCCTTCACTAAGTGGGCCCGCAGGCAAATTCTAGCGCAAAGTCTATTTTTAGACATATGGAGCATGGTTCGGGAATTCCAGTTTGAGATTCTTGGAGCATTGGTCATGTTGGTAAAAATAGATGGGACTCTATTTTTGTGACCTATAGGTCGAAGAGGTCGAAGTCTATTTTTAGACTGCCTCTCCTAAAAACAGGGAAGTCAAATATTATTTACCCTTAATAATATTTGGACTATAAACTTCAGTTTACTCTCTTTGAGCACTTCAGTTCGAGCTACAGAAGTGGCTCATACATTTGATAGAAGAATTACGCTATTCCCAAGGGTTTGATGGCATCATGCATGGTTGAATTCAGTTAGGACTTCAGTGGCAGAAGTTTGGTGGAGTTAATGAGACAGATAGTGGAGTTGTGTTATGTTTATTTTAGTTGAACTAGTTGAGATTAGTTTAACTAGCTAATCAATTAGTTATGAGTGGAGTGAATTAAATATTATTTAATTCATTAATTAGTAACTCATTATTCAACTCAAGAACACATCAATTCACTATAGTGCATGATCAGTTCAGTGGAGACCAGTGAAAGAGGTAGATGAAAGGGTGGAGTTAGCTATCAGTGGCGACATCAGTTGTGCATGAGATTTGCACCACACTTGGAGGATTTTTCCATGACAATTGCGTAGTCAAGCAAAGGAGATTCTAACTTTGGATCTCTATATAGACAGGCCTGGATTGCGCAATAAAGGCAAGGAAATTGGCGGTGAGTTTTGAACCAGTAACCTGTTCAAAACTGAGCTAGTTTGTGTGTAACTTTATGAGAAAGTACTGAGTACTTGTGAGGAGTATTGTACTGAGTTTGTTACATGATTTCTCCATTATAATATACACAATAGCTGCGGGGTTTTCAGCTATAAGATTTCCCATACATACTGTGTTAATGTGTATGATGATTTGATGTGTTATCGCTTGATTTTATTTCCGCATGTTTGATGATCTGAGTGGAAGAGATCATGTGTTGCATATAAATTCGAATTGTATGTGATCAGGATAGTCTCGGTGGATAATTAATCATTATTCAGAAAATTTCTACAAAAAATAGTCAATTTTGATATCGTGAAGTTATGTCTTTCTCGGTAGCAAATTGGGGATAGGATGGAAAATATGAGAGAACTAAGTTCCAAGGACTAAAAAACCAAGGCCAACATAGTTATGCCTTGAATCAGAGACAAAACAAAGCTGCCCAAAAAAGTGTTTGAGAGCACCCATTGAAGCTCCTATATATAGCAGAGTCAACATTTTCCTATTGAACAAGTTTGTATAGTCAAAGCCACAGCAAGATCAGATATCCACGATCCTAAATGAGAACCAGAGCCAAAGCTAAGATAGATCCACGTTTAGCAGAACAAGACAGCCATAGCAAAGGATTTGACCACAGAACCAGATCATGAGAGATAGCAAGATTCTTGCTTCCATTGTGGAAATGTAGAAAATGTACAAGGGCTTTGCTTCCAACAGATTTCATTGTGATAGTAATTTCTATGGTGTTGTAAGCACTCATTAGTAGAATCTTAAATCCATTCTGGAATTCTTTTAACCTGGAGAGGGTTTTCTGTGGTTATAAATCCTCATGTTCAAATTCCATTGTGGATTGGTTGTGTTTGATATTATGTTTTTATTGTCCGCAGTTGAATTTTCACACAGAAAATTATCAGTCTAAAGCGGAGCAATTTTTCGATGTTTCTTTTGCTTCCTATTGTGAAGTATTTCGCTCAGAACTCTACTCATTGTAACAGAGGTCTTGGACATAGAATAGGGGACTTGGGTTTTTTGGAATCAAACTTCAGGTTAAGATGCTCATCTGAAGAATGGCATAGTGAGCCTTAGCATGGAGTTGGGAGTACCAATTTGAAGTGCAGGTAGGGCATTGTACAATAGACCAGTTAGATTTCTGGACCCTAATACAAAATTTTCTTCTTCTTTCAAAACGTGTTTCTCCTTTTATGTAACCAATGTGGGTCCTGTTCTTGTTTCAATTGGGGATGGATGAGCATTTGTTATTTCTCCATATGATCACACTCTGGGTAGCCTTGGAGGCTATTTGGGGGTGATGAGTCCAATAGGTCTCAATGAACTGTTTCCCTCGCTGGGGAATACTATTGCAGTGGAATTTGATACTATTTTGAATGTTGAATTCCACGATCCTAATGGAAACCAATACCTTCAGCTCCAATACCTGTTCACAAAAGAGGGTGCCATAGTCATTCATGCGTGCAGAGAGGGTGAATTACAGGCATTGAAATAGGAGGTGTTGTTGTTGTTGCATTGGCCACTAGATTGTTTGTCTGGTTCTGTTACAAGCGCAGAGTATTTAAAAGGACAAAAAAATTTAGTTCAGATATTCTGAAATTGCCTCGGAAATTCACCTACAAAGAGCTCAGCAATGCTAGGAAAGACTTTTTTTGAATGTGATTGATAATCGATAATTGAAAGCAAGGGTAATCCCCTTGTGAAACCCAAATTTCTGAGCATTTTCTAAAACCTAATGACGGAGTCATTGTAATGAACAAGCGCCTAGGTCCATATTGCGTCCAAATCTACCAAGCACCAAGATCTATAAAAAAAATCCACAGTATCTGCGAACTAAGAAGAAGAGGTAGAAAATGTATTCTGCTTACCTGTTCAAATAGTGGTTGGGGTTTACCACGGCAAAAATTTGACAGAGCCCATGTAGCATTTCTTATCATTGAAATTCTGGCAGTATCATTCAACTGGGCAAGCACTTTCCTCGAAGCTCCATGACTGAGGGAAATATCCCTAAATGATGCAGAGTCTCTAGCAATATTTCCCAAATCCCAAACAGCCTTACACGAACACCAGTTGAACTCAAAGTTGGTTAGTAGTTTTTTAAATCAAATTCCAAAATTACAGACGTATAAAGATAGTTGGGAAGAATAATTTTATGCCCCTAAAATGAACGTGCTACCTGTTCTCGAACATTATCATTCCCAGAGGTAAGAAGTTCCAAAAATATAGGCAGTGCTCCGTAATCAATCACAACCTTTGTATTCTCAGAGGCTCCAAAAAAACCCAAATAGGGTCAACCCTACTACAGGAGGAAGGGCCTGCAGTAAGAACTTACCATTTTGCAAGAACTGAGGGCGAATGCTGTTCTGCAAGAGCTGAGGGCGAAAGATTTCTACAAGAGCTTAGGGCGAATGCGTGCGTGATATCAGATGTTAATTTAGTTCTTAAAAAAATCATTTTTATGTAGCGCGCATTTGAATTTTAGAATTTCAAATCATTTTTATTTACATTTGATTTTTGCATTTCTAATACAAGTGACAAAAACATTTCTACAAGAGGTTGAAATTTTTACTAGAATAGCCATGAAAGACTAATTAAAATGGCTTAAAATGCAAGTGGAACTTCAAAATAAATGTAATTGAAGGTTCTCTCCACTAAATTTTTGCAAAATTTCTTACATTATTTAAGTTATCTAGGATATTTTTTGTATTACACAATCAAAATTAAATAATGAAATAGTTGGGTAGTCTTATTGTTTCAAATTAGGACACAATTTTCAAATGGTGATGAAGTTTCATGTGATGATTAACTGAAAATATTCTCCTTTCCTATCCTTGAAAAACTATACAAGGTTCCATGTTGCCACATGAAACCCTAACTCATGTAGCAGCATAGGACCAGTCCTCCATTTTGCCCGTCATAAGGCATTTTTCACATATTTGACGACTAGAATTTGCGGATTCCCGTTTTCCATGAGGTGCTAGGAAGGATAGAAGACTTAATTTTGACGTTTGAATTTTTTTCAAAAACATTCTTACGCCCTTTAATTTCCACTTACCATTAATTTTGCAACACTAGTCCTCTTCGCAATTGCAAGGCTGTACTCAAAAAGTAAGGAAAGTTATTTTTTTGGCTCACTCAATGATCCAGGTGGATACTGGTGGCCACCCGCATATTCCACTTGGGGCCCCACCATTGTCTCTTTTCGTTTTTCAGTTTCAGCACAACTTACTATTTTTAGCAGTTTTTCGGGTCCTGAACTACTGGAACCGTTTTGAGGCCCTAAACGACGTTTTTTGGGCATCACGCCTCCAGCGAATATCATTTTGTATCATTTTGTTCCAAAATTATATTCTTGGCGAAAGTTGTAGTCCTCGGATAGATCTTTCTAATGATGTATCATGTGCGTCAAACAGAGATAGTATGCCAAAGTTACGTCCCTGGGAAGTTGAAACATCAATTTACCCAAACGGGGCCCATAGTTTTGGCGCTTCATCTCCTAGGGTTAGGTTTTTGGATGTTTAGGGTTCTCCATTGTTTCTAAATAATAAATAGGCCCTTGAGCCTCATTGTAACTCAGTTCAGAGGCCTGTAGCCGCCACATCTCTCCTCAGAGATAACTACCAGCGCCCTAGCTAGTTTTATTTCCATTTTGTCTGTAAGCAAATTTCAGTTCTTTGATATTAATAAAATGAAGTGTTATTTCCACTGCATCTCTGTATTTATGGTTATGTGTTTATTCTGTTGCGTTCCTGCATAAATCCGGATCAGTGGTATCAGAGCAGTCTGCTTTTTCTCGATCCTTCTTTGCATGTCCCCAACGAGGTCGGGGTATAAGGAGCTAGGGCTTGATCTGGTGGAACCTTTGCAAGATCGGCCTCACAAACCTCGACGGACGCCCATGGGGGACGAAAAGAAAGATGAGGGAGCAGGAGATCCTATCAAAATATTGCTCGAGGAGGCCCTCGAAAAACAAAGGAACGCGATGATGGATAACTTTGCCCAGATCCTTCAACGGCTGCCCACCGGCGGCGCATCTGCATCCAGCAGCCACTTTGGAGGTGCGACTCCTTTTAAGGTACAAGTAAATTTTGACATTCCCATATTTGAGGGTCAAATAGACGCAGATGCCGTAGATAGATGGTTGAATCTATTAGAAGGATATTTCTTTGTTCATGACTTTTCAGACCGGAAGAAGATTATTTTTGCACTCCTCAAAGCTACCCCCCATGTTAAGGACTGGTGGGAAACCTACTGTGAGAACAAGGACCAGACAGAACCCTCTCTGTTCTCGGCCGTACCAACTTGGAATTCTTTCCGAGACGCCGTCAAGGAACAGTACTATCCCGTGGGGAGCTATGAGGACAAGTACATACAATGGACCACGGTGCGACAACAAAGGGATCAAGATGTGCATGAGCTGACGAATCTGTTCCATACCCTGCGCACAAAGTTGGGTATCAAAGATTCAGAGAAACATCTGGTGCTAAAGTATCGCAGCTGTCTGCACAAATACATTCAGGAGGAAATGGAGTTCCTTGACATCTCCTCACTTGGTACGGCATACCGGTATGCTGCCAAGATTGAGCATAAATTCAAGCAGAAGAAGCGAGACTTTGGATCTGCGAATCAAAAGCAAGGGAAAGGTGCTTCCAAACCGCAGAACAAAGGACCGAGCCAAGGCATGGCGGCTAAAGACAACTCATCGAAGCCACAAGAAAAGAACAGCAACGCAAAGCCAAAGAAGGACACGGGAAAGTGGTGTGAGTTCCATAAGAGCTCCACTCACAACACAAGTGAGTGTCGGGCCAAGCAGTCGCTAGTGGCCAAGATGAGGGCTTCTGAGTCAGATGCATGCTCTGACTCCGAATCAGAACCTGAAAAGGTGAATGAAAAAGGGAAATAGATTATTGATGCGGAGCCCAACGCCACTGTTGCCACTGCAAAGATCCAAAAGGAGGAACCGGAAGATCCAGAGGAGGAGGAACGTCTCTTCCACTCCCAGATGTGGGTAAAGGGCTCCCCGGTATAGTTCATTGTCGACAATGGGAGCCAAAAGAACCTCATTTCAGCAGACGCCGTGAAGCGGTTGGGCTTGCCGACCACGGCTCACCCACATCCATACACCATCGGGTGGCTTCACCAAGGACGAGATCTCCGCGTCAGCCAGCAGTGTCGCCTTCCCTATAGCATCAAGCCCTTCACGGATGAGGTATTATGCGACGTTGTTCCTATTGATGTTTCTGATGTATTATTAGGACAACCATACTTGTGGAAGCGTCATGCGGTGTATGAGTCTCGGCCTCGTGCTGTTATTGTTACTTTGGGAAATAAGTTGTACAGGATACCAGAGGTACCACCTCCTACTACTATCTCTTTGGTTACTGCAAAACAATGCAGTAAGCTCATTTCCCAAGCCAGGAAATTTGTTTTCCTGATGATCCGCCCCCAGGGCAAGAAGAAGACTATGGCCACGACCTCCAGACAAGGCTCCTCTGCACGACAACAACAAATGGATAAGGTTGTGGAGGACTACGGGGACATTTTCACCTCACCCACAGGGGTTCCTCTACACTGTCAGGTCAAGCACCCAATTGATCTAACCCCAGGTGCGCCGCTACCCAATGTACCAATCTATCGGCGCTCTGTTCTAGAGAACAATGAAATCAAGAGGCAGATTCAGGAGCTGTTGCAGAAGGGTCACATCCGACCAAGTTCATCGCCCTGTGGGAGCCCGATAATTTATTATTGTGAAATCATAGTTCTAAATTATCTCTTATTTTGTGAGCAATGTAATCTATTAATTGTAAGCAGATTCATTAAAAAAATTCAAACTGATTTTAGCATGAATGATGAAAATTTATATATTAATTGGTTTTTAAGAGTATTTGTATTATGTAGGAGCACTGGAAAGAAAAATTGGGACTTCATTTTTTGTTTTCCTTATTTTATTGGGCTGAACTAGAGAAAATTGAATATGAATAGTGAGTTAATTGTAAGATCAATGGGCCAAGGCCATACATCAACATTGACCACAGTGGGGAAGTATAAAAGCATGGATATTCATGCAAGTATAGTTATTAGTGTAAGATCAAAGTTAACTCTTAGCTTCACTAAAGAAATAGAAGGCAAAGATCTAGCATCAACTGAAACTCACGTGAAAAAGTAGATGAAAAATGTACAATCATCCAATGGAGAGGTAATCTATAATTATCCAGTAAGACTCTTGGATATGCCTTGAGACTAAACTAATTCTCAATATTTTTGAATAATCATCCATTTGAATTTAGTAGGAAAACCATAGTAAATCATTGTCCAATGGCCATGCAAAAATATATAAAAAATAATATTTGTTGGTTGTTTTTCAATAGGTGGACCATGATGGGACCAATGAGAAGGTGGGGGTGTTTTTTTAATCATGGAAGTGAGGTTTAGTAGATTGATAGTCAAGTTACCTTTCTTAGTCCGATTATGCAATTTTTATAAGACAGATTATGCAATATTAATAATAAACATAAATTTATTGCAATTTAGGGAAAGCTCGTTCATGTTTTTTTCTTTATATTGGAAGGTTACTTGATTTTTGAAGTAATTTTTAGTAGATCATAGCATATATTGAGGAAATATTAGTTTTAAAAGAATCAGTTATTTCTCTTGAAACTTTAGGTATTAAAAGTCCATGACACAGATATATCACACTCCAAAATCCAATGAAAATGGAAGAGCGTTCAATTTTTTTAGTCAAACTTCTATTGGTGAAGGGTTAATTTATTACGAGAACATCATTAATGAAGTGAAAAATTTTAAACGTAACGTTTATTTACTAGAAAAATAATGACCAAAACGTCAAAAAAAATTGTGTGACGGGTAAAGAGAAATCCAAATTCCAACCCTGCCTGCCACTTGTTGGTGAGTGGAGGTTATTCACTTTTCATTTACAGCTTACCAGGTTACTCATGTTACCCATATTTTCACATGGCTCACATTTAGGTGACTACTTATTGTACTTCTTCTTTATAAAGAAAAATTGGTAGATAATTGTATATATTATTTGAAATCTATAACAAATCCAGGCAACAAAATTACAACAAATAGAAAATTATGCAAAAAATTCACTAGGGCACTACTAATGTGTGGATACCCTATCATTTCTTAGATCCTCATAACTTACAAACACCTACTATATTGGTATACACATAATATGGCATTTACCTGAAGTATTTCATATGTATCTAGAAGTAAATAATTTGTATGACAATTGTTATGGTAGATATAAGATGTGTATTATAGTTTATATTTCAATTTTTCTTAAGTAGCATGCATGTGCGGTCCATATAGTGACTACAATTACCAAATATATTTCAGTGAAGATGTGAATATGATCTCTCATTAGGTCCTAATTACTTAAAGCATCATTAATTAGCTTTCCAAATGAATAAAATATGTTAACAAATTAGTAAAAACTAGGAAAACAAATCATGCTTTAAAAAAATATGGCACAATGAGTCACACTATGAGATTTATTTAATTACTCATCAAGTGTCGCTACAACATATATATGATCACCATTACCATAGAAATGGGACATGTGACCATCATTATGGTTTCGCCAATGACATTCCACATCATGAGCATTGTTTAGGGTTGATTGTGTTGATTTTTTTTAAACAAATCATTTATACATTTTATGGAAATTATAGACACAATTTATAATCACATTACAAGATCATGATGTATGGATATTCATTATCATTTCTTAGATACTCACAACTTACCAACACCTAATATATTGATATACACATCATATAGAATTTACCCCTAGAATTGCACATGTATCCTAAAACAAATTAGTTGTATGGCAATTGTTATGGTGCATATATGATGTGTATTACAGTTTATCTTATAATTTTGTTGAAGTAGCATACAACAATTTACATAGTGATACGAGAACCACTCTCTAGAGTATACATCGATTTTTTACACATGGCTTTTCAGTTGCTTTTTAAGATATGTCATTGGTGATGCTCACATGATTATATAATGAACCATTAAGTTGAACTATGAAATTACTCCTCATAACACACACACACATATTGATGAATTAATAATTTTTCTCATATAATTTTTTTAATCTATTTTGAAAATAAAAATAAAAATTATATATAATTATTTCTAAGAAGAACAAGAGAGAGCTCCTTACCATATCTTCGTAAAACATATAATAGCGACGTTTGGAGGCAGCCTTCTAGCGACGCTTTGGGGCATAGTGTCGCAATTGCAACGTCTTCCTCCAAACGTCTCAATTGCGACACTTTGTCTAAGTGTCGGTATTGCAACACTTTTCTCTAAATGTCGGTATAGCAACGGTTTCCCAAGATCAATGGCCCAAAGTGAACCCGATAACTTACCTTTTCCCTGCACCTTTCCTTTTGATCGTGGTTGTTCGCTCGTTGAATCCAGATTCGACAGCGCTAATACATTTTCGCGCTCATAAAGTAATCGTTTGATGTTTTGGCAAAGCCGCGCGAAATGGGTGGTTTTTCCAAACCACCCGCGCTTACGTGTCGCCACCACGTTGTATCGCGTTCGAAAAGCTAGTTTCCGCTTACCACCATTTACCCTCGCGAATACCACTGGCGGTATTCCATAAACCTCACCCGTTTAACCCGAGTTTAATTTCATTTAACTATGGTTATACCATCTTTTAATACATTAAAATGATATTTTTCATTCAAATTTTCACCTTTTCTCTTTAAACCTATAAAAACATTGCAGAACCGTTTTTCCTCAAAATCACGCCGTTTGAACCCTGAGAAACTTTGCATATCCATTTTCGACCTACCAGTACCATTTTTCGATGCCCATTGCCTTGAATTTCCATTAAAAAGTACTACATTGTCCTCTGCGAAGCCATTTTCAAAAAATTGAAGACTGAGCACCTCTGCAATGTCTTCAATCGAATTTTGCTGGTTCTCCAGGTACTTTTCTTCGAAGTTGCCCTCTGAGATTTCAAAATTCCTGTCGATTTCAAATAATTACCAAAGTTACTACAAAAAAGTGTCCATTTTTCAGGGGAAACTCTGTCAAAATTTCCTTGGAATCCCTAATTTCCCTTTCTCGCAATTTTTTCCATACCCTAGTCCATTTTTCTATTGAAATTAATTTTAAATACACGTTCTGAGCTTTAAATTCCTTGCATTTCCTAAAAACCCTGCTCAGAAACCCCATTTTAGTAGAAATTCGCCAAGAAACCCCTGTTTCTCATAAAGGAACTTAGCAAACCGTTTAATCTTGCTTCGTTCATTATTAAAAATGACCAAGAAATAGGTAACCCCCAAGAATGGAGGCCCAAAATCTCAAAAGAAGTCTTCTGCAAAGATTCCTCAACCTATGTCCTTCAAAATCGACAAACCAACTCCTGTACTCATGGCTGATTCTACAAAAGTGGTCAGACCAGTCCAGCCTCCAGTCATTTCTCTAGGGAACAGCCCTTTAGTTGATCTGGACTATAGAATACTAGACCCTAATGTAGAATTTAACCTGCTTGATGTCTATAATTGGTGCTATGGAAAATCAGTGGAAAAGGGTGACAAAGATATTCCAATTTGGGAATCCAATCTGCCTAGATATATTGTCCCTCTCACTCATTCTGTTCCTGAATTTATCAGATTATGCCAAGCCTATTATATGCTAGAACAAAGATGTACTGTAAACAAAGAAAAATATATCATGTTTTACATCACTGAAGAGTTGATAAATTCCATGCTGCAAATGAATCATGACCCCAATTCTGCTTCCCTATTAATAGAAGATTTAACCCAACTATATCTTGACTTGGAGTTCAATACTAGATTCAAAATATACCAGACGTTTTGTCCAAATCAAGTTGATATTCCTAAGTTAAATCCTCCTTTTGACATCGTTGATTTCCCAGATGAAACTAGACAGATTGTCTTAATTCTCTCCTTCATACTAGGATACGCCAGTGATGAATTCACTGATGTGGCTATCCTAGGTTTTCTGTCAACTCTAAGCCCTGGTCAATCACCATCCATTTAGTTCAATTTTGCTAGATTTATTGCTGAAAGTATGCATTATCAGTTATCCAGATTATCAGAAGAAGGAGTTTTCAGATACTCCTCTTATCTGCTCCACCTCTTCCTATATTATCAAACAAGTAAGTTTCCAATTCAATGTGAGAAATTGGATGCAGAAGTAAAATTTCTATCAGTAGTATTTTGGTCATCTATTCTAAGGAAATGGAACAGAAAGTATAGTTTTACAGATTTCAATGACTCATTTATAGCCCCTGCTATGTATCTCTTGGAAAAAGAGGAGATCCCTAGGATCAATGATGAGACACGAAGAATTCTGCAGTTATCAGAGAGCTACAAAACTGGAGATTGGTATTTATATAAAAATCATATAGAAATCAGAGTGTATGGCTCATCCCTGGCCCCATATAAGTTACCCATATTTGTTACTAAAAGAATATTTTCTTTAGAATATCTGAGACAACTATTGAATGTAGATGAAATCAACTTCATAGCTTTCAAGAAAAAGACCCAATTTAAGCTGAAAAATCAAATTGGGCCATTCATTGTGAATAACAGAGAAGCTGCCAATGAGATAAATGTAAAACTTAAAGAGTATAAGTTCCCATGTAGTTTTACATGGAAGTATGACCCAAAAGGTATTTTGAGTGCAGTAAGGGTAAAATGTAAGTTGCTTGTTTACTTGCAAGATCCTAAGCCCCATATTGAAAGATATGTAAATAAAATTGAATGGGAGCCAAACACCCTATCTGATGATGATTCACAAGCAGTACAGGTAATACAGGTAGACAGTGGCAAAGGCAAACAGATTGAACAGATAGTACAGGTGGCTTCTACAAGTAAAGATATTGATAATGTACATAAAAGAGACAGAAAAGGAGATAGTTTCATAGCTGAGACTATTGAGGACATAAAATTCAGAACTCCTTATAGTAAAAGAAGCAAGTCAACAGAAGAAGAAAAGGATAAGCTGTAAATATTGATATAGATGATGAAGAAACAAGAATAGTCACTCAAACATTAAAAGAGATTCAAAATGTAAAAATTGGAACACAACAAAAAGATACAGTCATGAAGGAAAACCAGGCTACTGTCGATTTGCCTCCTTCTTCTCAGGAAACTGACAATACAGAGTCAGAGATTCAGATCAGATTCAGAAAGATTAAAGAGAAGAATGAAGAGCTCAAGAATCAAGCTCATTCTAGATTTCTTAAGGAAAATCCTGGAAACAAATACAGGCTTCTTTCAGCATTTGATTATTCATCCAATAAATTGGTAATGTCATTCTTGAAGCCTATAGTGGCTGAGCCAAAATTAGTGGCAGATTATTCCAAAACAGATCTTGAACTGGATGCAGATGCCATTCATGAATTAGATCAAATTGAATTTCATAGGAGCAATACTGAAATGCTATATTCCAAAATTGTCAGTAAAACTATTAAATCAATTAGGCTTGAGAAAACAGTGCTCAACCTTCAAAATCAAATGAAGTTGGACAAAGCTTCACTGTATGCTAATAATTTAAGAATAAAAGCACTAGAAGATATAGTGATTGAATCAGGGGGTGACCCAGCCAACATTGAAGGGGAAAAAGTCTTAATTAAACAGAAAAATGAGGATATAGCTGCTCTTAGAAAACAGTTGAAGTTGCCTCAGAGTGAAAACTCTCAAGCAAAAGAAATTCTACAGCAAAAAACATAGAATGATGATTTAAAGTAGCTTGTACATAAAATGACAGATCAGATAAAAACAATGGAAAGTCAAATAGAAGCTCTAATTAAAGAGAATGAAGAACTAAGAAAAGCACAACCAATGGTCATTCCTACAGTGATCCCCACTGTAAACACTACTATACCATCTACTTTGGAAGCACACTTGGCACCGAAAGGAGTACTGGCAACTGCAATGCCAATTACTTCTCTAATCTCTGCCTCTTCTTTTTCATCCTCACAGAGGAGCACACTACAAGACCAAGATAAAGATATTCTTAGTTTGAAAGGCACTATTAAAAATTTAGAAAATTCCAAAAATGATGCCTTGATTACTTCTAGAGTACATGAGTAAAGCGCTGATCGACTACAAGAACAGGTAAAGATTCTGCAAGCACAAGTAAATCTTACAGATCAAGTGGCATATATAAAAAATCATTTATGGACCAAAATTATTGAAGGCATTCATTCTCAATGGCCTTCAATTCGGATAATTTAAGAATAGAGGAAGTTACTTCAAGTTGCTAGTGCAGAGATTGACAAGACTAAGAGGGAAATTGACAATAAACCAGCCCAAGCAATCCAACTCATAGCTTTTTTAAACAGTAAAACCAGGGAAGAGTTGGAAGAATTGAAAATTGTTGATAGAACAGAAACCATTCTTCAAATCAAAAAGGTCCTGAACAAAGGAAACATAATGAGTAATCTAGAGGACCGGTGTAAAGACATGAATTTATCCATCTCAAGATTTTTAGCCAAATACAAAACATTGTTAGAAGCAGGTTTTCCTGATATTCACGCATTGAATGACAAGTTAATGCCTCAGAAAGATTATGATCTAAAAATCAGAAATCATGCAAAAGACCAAGCTAGACAACAACTGCCTGAAGGATCACCAACATGCAAAATACTTCTTCAGTATTTTGAAAATCTGTTCTTTTTAGATAATGAGATCAGGCATATGTTCACTATCAAGCCTAACTTTTCCAAGTATACAGAGGCAAATGAAAGTTACAGAAAATTGAAGACTATGAAGATCCCCTCTGCAGAAAAGTGGCAAGAATTCACAGATCTACTGTGAATTTAATGGATAAAAAACAGGAAATTCACTTGGAAATTCATTTTTTACTATTACCTCAAATGGTAAAAATATAGGGTTAAATTGCACAACAACAATCAGTTCGAATTAGAATAATCAGTTCTATTTTTGCTTGTAAAAAGGTAACAGCTTGCAAACTGTTTTGCAGTTGTCCCTCTTTTTAAGTTTTCTTTCATATTTTTTATTAAAACATTATCTCAATTCCTGAGATATTTTGTAAACATTTTTTTGTATAAATGCTTCACAATTCGAAGTATTCAGTGTGAATAAAATTTCTCAAGACAACTATAGTCTTATTTGCTGGTTATATTGAAGTTGGTGAGTCAATTAGTGAAAGCAGCAAACTGGAAAGAGATCAGAGACATCATAGCTAAGGATTCTCGTGGTGACAAGATAAGTCTCATCTCTTTCCTTGTTTTCAGTGTATTTCTTTAAAGTTTACATTCATTCATATTATTTTTTTCTAGTCTATAATGATCAACTAAGGAAAAATTAAATAGGATTAGTGATAATAAGCTCCCTGTTTCGAAACTTGTTGGCATTTTAATGTTTTCTACTTTGTTCGTGCTCTCTACTTGGCCATTGGCCTGTGGGTGATATGGAGTTGTAATCTTGTGCTGAATGTGGTAGTTTTGCAATGTTTCAGCTAATTTATTACCTACAAATTATGGTCCTCCATCTGTGATTATGTCCCTTGGGAGACCATAGGGCACAAATATTTGGAAAAGAAACTGTACTACAGAGTCCTCTGTAGCTTTTGAAAGTGCCTCTACTTCGACCCACTTAGTGACATATTTAGTTGCAACTAGGATGTATGTTTTTTGGTTTGAGGGAGGACTAATAGGGCCAAAAAAATCAAGTGTCCAACGTTCAAATGGTTCAATCACTAGTTTAGGGTTCAAAGGCATTTCATTAGACTGCCCAGGGCGTCCTGTCCTTTGGCAGCTATCACAGGCCTACACAAATTTTTTGGCATCCTTAAAGATGGTAGGCCAGTAATAGCCTGTTCGTAAAACCTTATGGGCAGTTCTACGATTCCTAGTTAGATCCCCTTCTTCAATCTTCTTATCTATAGCTTAAGGATTCTTAAGTGCCCTTTTGCTCAGATTCCATCCACTCCATCAAATCAAGCCTATACATAGCCTTAGAAGGTCACCTATCTTTCCCTTAGCACATTTGCATCTCTAAGCCTTATTTCTTAGTTCTGCTTGCCTAGAGAGTTGACTCCATTGCCCAATATTTTGGTAGATCCTTCTAGTTTACCTTGAAATCTCTTTATTCCCACCAATCTTTTAAAATCAAACCCAAATACACAATCATAGCTAGCCTAATATCTGTTACTAAACCAAAGCTAAATCATATGGAGAGATCCCTCTCTGGAGTTCAAGAAGGCTAGATCTTGAATTCCCAAAGCAGTTCTTGGTTACCCCTGGTGTTCTTAACTAGAAAAATCCCTATCCCACAACCTGAGAATTACTAGGGTGATAACAGGCCTTGGGGGTATTATGATCCTTGGAGGAAACTCCCATAGCTAGAAGAGTTGACAGAGAAAATCGGATCGAGTACAAAGGTGTGGCAGGTGGGTTTTACCCTGCACCAATTGTTATGGTGCATATATGATGTGTATTACAGTTTATCTTATAATTTTGTTGAAGTAGCATACTACAATTTACATAGTGATATGAGAACCACTCTCTAGAGTATACATCGATTTTGTACACATGGCTTTTCAATTGCTTTTTAAGATATATCATTGGTGATGATCACATGATTATATAATGAACCATTAAGTTGAACTATGAAATTATTCCTCACAACACACACACACACATATTGATGAAGTAATAATTTTTCTCATATAATTTTTTTAATCTATTTTGAAAAAAAAAAATTATATATAATTATTTCTAAGAAGAACAAGAGAGAATTCCTTACCATATCTTCGTAAAACATATAATAGCAAGAAAATTAATCTATTGAAATTTCATTTCCAAACATATTCATGGAGAAAAATGAAGATTAAAAGGATATATTCATGGATTTACCTATAACATCACCTCATAATTAAGAATGTAAATGTACAATATTGATGATACATAGGTTAGGAGAAAATTAATCTATTGAAATTCATTTCCAAACATATTCATGGAGTAAAATGAGGATTAAAAAGAGATATTTATGAATTTACTTTTAACATCACCTCATAAAAGTGTAAATGTCCAATATTGATAAAATTTATTTATATATGATAAATAATAAACCTTTATCTCACATGTATCATATAATCTTATAAACAAACAATTGCACCGGGGGTGCAATTCTCAAAACTTTTAAACTGTCTAATGTATATGTACCTATTTAAAGTATTCGGGGCCCACATTAAAAATGCCCAAAGTGAAATATTTGCGCATATGTTATATATGAGCCAATGGTTTAAATAACTATCGGGCGGTGAAACAAAACTTATAACAAAATATTAATAAAACTATATCATACGTTCGAACTTCAAAAAAAATAAACCCGATTTCAATCACAAATTCGGGTCCGTTTTTTGGCTTTTCGTACGGAGGAAAACTGTGACGCAAAAATCAAATTAATTCCGCCCTATAATGTTTCAGGTCCGGAATTCCACAATGCAGACGGGCCAAAAAATAACGCGATCGAATCGCCTGCTTCCACGTGGATGGCTGATTTGGTCTGTGGTCT